>NJDC01001453.1:0-57435 GCA_002245475.1 Calephelis virginiensis
TTGTTGGCGCAATCGAGTATCAACACAACGAAAACTTAAATGATCCTTACTCAATACATTGCAGAAGGATAGGATCTGGAAAATGGGAAACATATAACGATGTGAGCAAAGCTACAAAAGCAAACGTGCTGACCAACAGGATGCTCCTAAATCCCAAGATCCTGCCATTGTTAATGTATGTTAAGGAGTCCCATAAAGAAATTTGAGCTAATAGCTCAGCCCATAGGCTTAGTCTTACATTTTGGTAGCATACAGTAGTAGTACAATAGCATGCATCGATTTGACCAAGGTACAAACCTTGAAAGTTTCGAAAACCTAGAAACATGATTTTGGGCCCAGTGGCCATTCCTTCGAGGTACAAACGACGAATTTGGGAGAATTGCCTTACGAAAGACTTGACTAGGGTTTTCACTCACTCAGACAATAGCATGCATCGATTTGACCAAGGTACAAACCTCGAAAGTTTCAAAAAACTTGAAACATGATTTTGGGCCCAGTGGCCATTCCTTCGAGGTACAAACGATGAATTTGGGCGAATTGCCTTACGAAAGACTTAGACTAGGGTTTTCACTCACTTAGACAATAGCATGCATCGATTTAACCAAGGTACAAACCTCGAAAGTTTCAAAAAACTTGAAACATGATTTTGGGTCAAGTAGCCATTCCTTCGAGGTACAAACGGTGAATTTGGGCGAATTGCCTTACGAAAGACTTAGACTAGGGTTTTCACTCACTCAGACAATAGCATGCATCGATTTGACCAAGGTACAAACCTCGAAAATTTCAAAAAACTTGAAACATGATTGTGGGCCCAGTGGCCATTCCTTCGAGGTACAAACGGCGAATTTGGGCGAATTGCCTTACGAAAGACTTAGACTAGGGTTTTCACTCACTCAGACAATAGCATGCATCGATTTGACCAAGGTACAAACCTCGAAAATTTCAAAAAACTTGAAACATGATTGTGGGCCCAGTGGCCATTCCTTCGAGGTACAACAACGAATTTGGGTTAGTTGCCTTACAGAAGACTTAGACTAGGGTTTCCACTCACTCAGACAATAGCATGCATCGATTTGACCAAGGTACAAACCTTGAAAGTTTCGAAAACCTAGAAACATGATTTTGGGCCCAGTGGCCATTCCTTCGAGGTACAAACGACGAATTTGGGGGAATTGCCTTACGAAAGACTTAGACTAGGGTTTTCACTCATTCAGACAATAGCATGCATCGATTTGACCAAGGTACAAACCTCGAAAGTTTCAAAAAACTTGAAACATGATTTTGGGCCCAGTGGTCATTCCTTCGAGGTATAAACGACGAATTTGGGTTAGTTGCCTTACAGAAGACTTAGACTAGGGATTCCACTCACTCACACAATAGCATGCATCGATTTGACCAAGGTACAAACCTCCAAATTTTCAAAAAACTTGAAACATTATTTTGGGCCCGGTGGCCATTCCTTCGAGGTACAAACAACTAATTTGGGTGAATTGCCTTACGGAAGACCTAGTCTAGGGTTCCCACTCACTCACACAATAGCATGCATCGATTTGACCAAGGTACAAACCTCGAAAATTTTAAAAACTTAAAACATGATTTTGGGCCCAGTGGCCATTCCTTCGAGGTACAAACGACGAATTTGGGTGGATTGCCTTACGGGAGACTTAGTCTAGGGTTTGCACTCACGTTTCACCATTGAGGTACAATTGTTGAATTTAAAAAGAATGCCTTTATGTTGACAATTTCAAGAATTCAGCGTGACTCTGTTTTGGGCCAAATAAGGCCCTTAACTATTGAGATTAAAATTAAAACAATTAGGTACATACAATTTTAAAGTGAGTCCAATAAAAAAAATGGTTCTCAAGAATTTTGCGTGGGGGGCCCTTTAACTATTGAGGTACAAACGAAAAAAAAGTTGGCACAATCAGGTACAAACGATTTTAAACCCATTCCGATAAAAAAAACAAATTTTCAAGAGTTTTGCATGCTAAGTTCACGAGGGTCATCGAATGAAATTAAAAATCGGTAATCATTTAATCACCCATTATTTTTCCACCAGAATTGTTATCTCACATTGCAATCAAACAGTACAAACATTAGAACAAAAAAAATAAACGTTTTGCAAAAACGAGCAACAAAACCATTTACTAGGTGGTAGAGTTTCCCAGGGACTTGCTCAGAACACCGTCTTACCTATTTGTCCCGCCATAAGGTCAATGCTTGCCGTTGACGTGACGTGTTCGGAGGATAAGGTAGCCGGTAAACTTACTTTTGCTCTAGATCATCACCTTATCTTTGCCTTAGGCCTTACATCCCGGTTTCAGGCTGGCAACGTACCATTACCATTTTTGGCGTCTCTAGGTGACGTGTATTTCTAACCACTAGGAAATCCGTCTGCTTGTTTCCCTTCCAATAACGAAAACGAAAATAATAATAATTTTATAAAAATTTCCCCAGGTTCTTTGTCTGTTTAGAATAGACTACCTTTCTGCCAACCAGCTTGTAAGAGGCAATCATAGGTTACATCAGTCATTAGTGGCCACAAGACAAGTGGTGATTAAGACCTATGCAGCAAATTGCCTATGTAGGGAACCACTGCCTTACCTATTCCTCGAGCTATAATTAATGTGTCTTTTTCCGGTCAGGAGGTTGGGGTAGCCGATAGACTAGTACAATAGACCTTATATCCGGACACAGGGCAGTGAAGCACCAATAACATGTATGGTGTCTATAACATATTTTGCTCTTAACATCAGGATAGCCATGTGCCGGTTCGCTGTCTAATGTCAATAAAACATATACATAACATATATACCTGGTTCTGCCATTGATGTATTGGGAATTACATCTTGAGTTAATCCAGAGGAAATAGACTGAGATACAGACATGTTATCATCACTAGGGGCCTGGATTCCTGAAATATGTGACATTCAATGTAAAAAAAAAATATTTAAAATAGTGCATAATATTACATCAAGTGTAAAATAATATGTTTTTTCTTGCTGGTAAATGAATGCAAGCTATTAGAAGTAGAAGTTATATAATATGTAGGCATCATTCATTTCTTATCTTTAGAGAAGATGGGTATAGTAGGCAGTAAACTTGCATATTAGGCCTCTAAGGCTCTCGACTGTGTTCATCATGATACTTTGATCAGGAAATTGCGCTATTACGGAATTAAGAACAAAGCTCTTGATGTCATGATCTCATACTTGAACAATAGACTTCAGAGGGTCAAAATAAATGGTAAAACTTCTTCGGGTTCTGCGGTTACGATTGGCGTACCATAGGGCTCTATTCTTGGTCCATTTCTGTATCTTGTATATATATAAATGACTTACCTTAGGGATACCCACGATATTGTTTTGTTTGCGGATGACACTTCACTTATATTTAAAGTGAAAAGGCAATTAGGTAAGTATGACGAAGTGAACAATGCGATATCTAAAGTTGTACATTGGTTCACAGTTAACAATCTTCTTTTAAATGGTAATAAGACGAAATGTATTAGATTTTCAATGCCCAATGTTAGGCTAGTAGATTCCAATGTACAACTAAATGGATCTAAACTGGATCTGGTTAAATCCACTGTCTTTTTAGGCATCACAATTGATAATAAATTACAATGGGGCCCTCATATTGAGAAACTGGCAAATAGGCTTAGTTCAGCAGCATTTGCAGTAAAAAAATAAGAACATTAACAGATGTTGAAACGGCCCGAATAGTATATTTTAGCTTTTTTCATAGTTTAATGTCTTATGGGATACTTGTTTGGGGAAATTTCTTTACATATAAATAACATATTTGTATTACAGAAAAGAGCTATTAGAGCTATTTCTAATCTTAAAGTAAGGGATTCTCTCCGAGAAAAATTCAAAGAAATAAATATTTTAACCTTCAGTTCTCAATACATTTATGAGAATTTAATTTATGTTAAAAAAAATCTATGAATGTTTACAAAAAATGTGATGTTCACGACATTAATACGAGGAATAAAAATAATCTAGCCGTATACAGAATCCATAAAATTTGTAAATCCTTTTTGGGTCAATGTGTATGTTTCTACAATAAGTTGCCCATTGGTATTAGCGATCTACCTTTAAATAAGTTTAAAAAATGTATAATAGCAAAACTATGTCAAAAAGGCTATTTATACGGTCTCAGAGTATTTGGAGGACGAACATGCTTGGGGATAGAGTTTTCAATCTCCCACTAAAATTTGTAATGTGATTTGTTGTACCTTTTATTTAAGTTAAAGTAAGATTGTAATTTATATTTTTCATCTAGTTTATATTGTAATTATTATTATTAAAAAAAGAAAAGCCCGCTGAGTTTCTTTCGCCGGATCTTCTCAGTGTGTGGCCGCGATGCCGATCCGGTGGTAGTTTGAAAAAATGTCGACGCGCACAAATACCACTTGTATGGTTCAAGTGAATAAAGATTTATTTGATTCTGATTCTGATTCTATGGTTGGAAAACTAAAATCGAGGTGTGATTTCGGATATGATGAACTTAGTAAGTTTTTATTACATAAATAACTACATCGGTATATTGTAGGCCTTTCACCCGCGTCTGTAGATTAGTGAGCCTCCTGGGAGAACATTTGAAAAGACACTCACGTTCATTAAACTGTATCAGTTCCTACTTATTTTTCTGTGACTGCACTTCTGGTAAAACTGCTCCTAAGCCAAATTTTAGGACAATCGGATCAGATTTTAAGACATGTATAAGATAGAAAGATAAGCGTGATTGGCTAACGAACGTCTGAAAGTTCAAAACATCTTTGCGAGGTTTCTTGTTTGGTGTATTAAAATATTACTACATTAGTGTGTGGCATCCGTTTTTGGTTGATAATTCCATTTTATTATTAAATAATAATGGGGTTCTAGTCAATATATCACAATATATATATTCGAATTTAAAGTATTAGTACGGACAGTAATAGTATTATATTTTGTATGAAAATATATTCTACGCTGATGAAGATTAAATAAAAAATTAAATTAAATAAAAAAAGATTAATTAATAGATTAAATAAAAAAAGAAGACTAAATAGCTTGTATTTCTTGGTTACGGGAGTGCATTTGATGATAAAATGATTTGCATGTAAGTTTTTAGTTTTTTGGAACATTATGAAAGGCAAACAAGCAGACAGATTTCCTTGTGATAAAAAATTGACGCCGCCTAGTAACACCAAAGGTGGTGATGGTGCGTTGCAAACCTAAGGCCGAGATGTTAAGCCTTGATCAAAAGTAAGTTTACCAGCTACATTGTCCTCTGAACCGGAATATGTCGACGTCAAGCACTGACGTTGTTGGCAGGAATATGTAAGGTGGTGGTAACAATTCGGGCGAGTCGTTACGAAATTCTACCATCTAGTGAGATGTTACGGTGTTACTGACGGTAAGCCTATGCTCACCTTTCACGAGCAGTCTGACAGGAAGACAGATGCTCTATTCTGCAAAGGAGCCTTGACCAACACGGGGAAAGCGTTGTTGGAAAGCGGCAATTGCTTATTATTAATATATCTTGTAACTTTTAGGTGCTTACACGCATTCAGTTCCGCACCCTGTAAGTCATAGCTCATGGGCAGTAACTTTTCAAAATGGATATCCAACTAACACGATTTCCGACTTCGTTTTATATAAATTGATTTTAAATGCAAACAAACTTGTATGTCAGGAAAAACAGTAGGATTTACCTGAGAAATAAACGATGTTTAATGTAAATTTGCAATAAATTAAAACTTCATCACATGCTTTTATGTTTTATTTCATTATGTTTTTTAAAAGCACACTGCGTTAGTTTAAAATTTTTAACTCTTTTATTTTACTTACATATTACAGAAGAAGACAAAATAAACTTCATGCTTATTTAATTCCTTTTGTAATATATAACATAAATGTACGAAAAATCAATGTGATCGTTTCATGAAAAGACTTGACTAATTTGAGACGATGTGGTGTGGCTATGCGCGCTGGTGATGATCACCGTTACATTACATTCTTATTCAAATAAAATTTTCACATGAATAAGATAAAATGTACTGTTGTGGTGATGACTAAATCACCAGTGTGCGCGTAGCCTTACAATACCATGAAAATAAAAAAAATATCCTTAGTGTGTGTGTAAAATATAATATACACTCACACTGACACATTTATTTTAATTAATCAGTCACCAGATGGCGGTAGTTTCCATAGCTTTCGAAAATCGGCAAAGAGGTTTATCTTTTCCTTTATGGACAGTTACTTTACTCTTTGATTGAAACAGTATCGTTTTTTGTTGTTTTTTAATTTTATCCCAGTCGGGGAAAGGCAAAGGATCTGTGTCCATACTGCCACGTCTTCCGTATTAATAAATCTTTTTCTTGTTATAAATTTTCAATTTATGTCTTCCGTATTAGTTCTTTATTTCAGTCATTAGTCACTATTTACACAGTCTTGTCTGGGTCTTGAGTAAAGCGGTGGTTTCGTTACACAAGCTCGTTTACGAGATTTGGCGGCAGCGAGGAAATTCACGATACACTAATTTCTTCATGATTATTTCATTAGTGCACTTTCACTGAACAAAATCAAACTAATTCTCACCTAAATTAACCAATTTTACTCATATTTTACACTAAATTAATTAATTGTGAAAAAATTCCACCATCTTCATTCACGATGGCGCCAAAAACTCCTGAAACAGTATCGTTTCAAATGCGCTACTTAGACTAACCACAGATAATAATGTTACTATGACACAAAAATACCACGAAAGGGGACACACATAGAAGGAAGTAGACTCTCTTCAATCTGTAATCTAGAGGAAGATAAAAAAAATAGAATTATTTTTGCCATCGCAGTACGCAACATTGACTAAACAAGCAAGAAAGAAACCCTCTCCATACTGAGTTGTTCAACCGTGATTTTTTTCATAAACACATCTTTTTATCATATTTTTTCAAGCACTATGGGGTTAAAGAATATCAAGTATATGACTCCATACGAACTGGTCGTAGTGTCTGGTCTACATGGTGATGTAGACCAGACACTACGACCAGTTCAATGGACAATCATGGTGATGATTGTGTGGTAGACTTACGAGTATTAAAATAAAATCCTATTAATCAATACATAAAACATTTCAAGATGAGTTAACCCCATTGCCAAGATGACCACGAATATCTCGACACAAATATTATTCAATTGCCGCTCCCAATATAAGAAAGCAAATATCTGCATTTACAACAACTATAAAACGAGTTTTGGTGCCATCGAGAATGAAGATGGTCGTAATTTTTTCAGAATTATTTAATTTATTGTTTATATTAACTAAAATTAGTAAATTTTGGTGGCATAATGTACAATTTAGTTCAGTGAAAGTACTACACAAATGAGATAATCATGAAGAAATTAGATTTCCTTGCTGCCGCCAAATCTCACAAGATGAGCTTGAGTAACAAAGCCACCGCTTTACTCAAGACAGTGATATGACTTTGTATGTAGTGACTTATGACTGTTAATGAGACTTAATTAATACAGAAGATATGGCAGTATGGCCTAAAAGTAGCCTTAGCCGTCCCCAGAAAGGGGCAAATTAACTAACAACTAAAAAAAACATACGGAAGACGTGGCAACATGGCCAAACGGTCTTGGCCGGTCCCAGAAAGGGACAAACTGAAAAAAAAACAACTAAAAAGTCACCTCTAGTGATTGTCATCAGTTTTACGATAACGTACCTCATGAAGTATTTCTTTAATTTAAATTTATCAAGACCTTGGACCTGTCTTAGTTATACCACTTTTTGTAGTTCCTTTTATTCAAAAAATATTTCATATTGTTTTTACTAAATTTTCATATATATTTTGACTAGCTGTTACCCGCGGCTTTGCTCGCGTGGCAGTTAATATATTTACTAGTTATAGCCCATTAATAAGAGGTTTTACACAAACTTTCAACTCCTATTTCACCCCCTTCGGGGTAGAATTTCCAGAAAAGCTTAAAATATGTTTTTAATCATTTTAATTAGTAGCCCAATAATTAGGTTTAATGTTTCTAACTTAAAAAAATACTATTTTCTGTACAAACTTTAAACCCCTATTTCACTCCCTTAGGACTAGAATTTCCAGAAACGCTAAAATACGTAACTACTCATTTACTCTTTTTCAATAAGTTGCCCAAAAGTAAAGTTTCATGACACCCCTTTAGCATTTCCAAAATTCCGTCCTTAGTAGGTGTCTACTCAATAAAACAATCCTACGCACCAAATTTCATGGCTGTAACTTTAACAGTTAGTCAGTCAGGACCTATGGTCAGGACATGTTATTTTATAATTAGTATAGATTGGCCATTGAAATGCTTTTATTGAACCTGATTTGTGAGCTAATGTTTTTAAATTTTGTCGTAAAATTATTTAGTTATGATAGTAAATTACTGTTAAGCATTTATGACTAATTTATGCTAGTAACTACCAAATTTGAAATGTTGAGACTAATAAAAGAGTAAATGTATATATTTTGTAATACTACAATACAATTTTGTTTTTTTCTCCCATTTCGCGTACGTACAAAGAAATCTAAAATAACCGTATAATAAGTAATAATACAATACCCTGTAAAATTTGTAACAGCGTAAGTGTATTTTCGAACTATATATTGATTAGATTAAATTAAATATCATTATATATGTCAACTAATACTCTTTTCTAAATAACCTCAAGTTCAGAGACATATTTGATTAGTAACGAAGAAGGTATATAGTTTTTATGCGGTATTGCAGTCTCAACGACATTATTGACAAAGTCTATATCCTTAATGTCCTCAATGGGCGGCAGGAATAATGAAGGTAGAGGATCCCTTCCCAGTCAGTTGCTGCACAGCAATCTAAAATAAAAGGGGATATAAAATGAAAAAAAAATTGTTAAAAAACTTTATTTTCAAATAGTGGTTATCTATTAACAATATTGTTACAATTAGGCCAATGTGTCAGCGAATATTATATTATGATAAACATCTAAACGTATTTTATACAATGATATGCCTACGCTAAAGATTCTGTAATACTCACACAAACAAACACCAAAATACAATAATTTATGGTCCATTGTTAACAGATAATCTACCATTCTCAAATTACATCTAAACGAGTAGAAAATAAACTAAAAAAATGTATAAACAGATAAAATAAATGCATTCCATAAACCATATATTTAAATTAATACAATTTAACAAACGATATTAAAACTTACAATATAGTGTCAAATATTAAGATACGTTAATTTAAATTATTAAAACGGAGTGCCGTCTGATTACTATGTCTATACTGCGAAATATAGATATATAATCATTCCTTTACGCAATTCAATACTCATATAGGTACATTGTTAATCATCATTCAAGGCACATTTCCTTTTGGTATGTTGCTGATGTATCCAAACTCCTTTGAACATGCGTATTTGTGAAAGATTATAAGCTGCATAGAGATTTGTACTTTCGATTATATCAAAGTACAAATCTTTATGATATATTTTAATAGCTATCGTAATATAACTATTACAAAAATATCTATTACCTATTCTAAATTGAATTAAAATGTTAGAGAAGGCTAAGGATGTTAAACAACAAATACCCTTTTTATTGGACGCTGTGTTTATGGTGCGTTAGTTTATAATACTGTAAAATGATACAGGAATTTAGTTTTCCAATGAAAACCATTATAGTTAAAATAAATGCTTATTTGCAAAGTAAATGCTTAAAATTGTTGATCTGGAATACGATTCTAGATAGAACAGTGTGTGAGCAGCTTATCCTATAAATTCAAAATATTAAAAAAAAAACTACACTGCAAAATTTCTACATATATAGCCTTCTTTGCATTGAAAAAGCAGAACTAATGATACCTTTGTATCTAAAATCTCTTATTAATATAAAAAGCACTGTATGCCATAAATCTAAGACTTTTTGATTTAGTTTATGAATTAAAAAATTCTTTATTTTTTTTATATGACATCACTTGATACTAAAATGTAATTTACAATTCAATATTAATCGTTATATATTTATAAAATTACAAAACAATACTTTATTTCTACTTTTACTTTTTTTTACACACGAATAGTAGAAGTACTAATTTTTGAAGGGTGTTTGAAAGCTGTACACTTGTACTATTCTAATTAGAATCGCTTATGATGACGGATGTATTAAAATTGATTTGCGGTTGTTTTTGGCCGCTGTGATTTGAAGAGCTTGGAGTAGTATCTACCAAAGTCCTGAAGAATAGCCGCCTGGTGGTACCCGATTGTGTAGAATGCTGCTATTGCCATTTACCGATGTTACTGTGTTGATTTGACCGTTCATGGATCTGTAACCATCTCCGGTGATCGGGTTGCCTTCTGTAATAATTATAAAATTTACGTTACATCACATTTTAAATGACAATTTTCAAAATGAGCTTGAGATTTAACTACAAGATGTGAAATACCTATGAGTGATTTTTAAATGGTGTTTACTTCAAGATCACTTATTTAATATTGTACGTGCGAAACAACTAATAATCAATATAGGATTATGAAATTGAAACTGATAGCCAGATTAAAAGAGGAAATATATTTTTTTGTTATTAAATTTTAATATTAAAAGTATGTAATAATATTATTAAAACTGTCTCAATTTAAAAGTGAAAATGTTTTCAAATAATTAAAAAATATTATATATACATACCAACTGTATCTAATTATCTAGTTTTAGTTAATAATTAGGGGCAATAAAACTACGAAAACCGACTCCAACTATTACATTGGGTAATAAATTATTTTTTGAAAAGACAGTTATGATACCGAGGTAGTTCCCCATAAATTTTTCAAACACCCTACCAACAGTTTCTGAGTTACAGTTTATAATGCATACATTTTTCACTATATTTAAAAAACGATGTCGATGTTGACGACCTCGTCAATAATGAATGTATGCATTATCAAGTGCAACTCAAAAACTAGTAGGGTGTTGAAACGAATATGGGACCACCTCGGAAACATAACCTATTTTTCTAAAAAAAATCAAAATCGGTTGGTTATTTATTGGCCGAGTAATGACGTAACAATTGAGAACCTCCTCTTTTTTTTAAAGTTGGTTAAAAATAGGAATTGAAATTAATTTCCAAGAATGACATTAAAGTATATTATATAAAATATCATTAGCAAATATTCCTTAATGGCTATATTAAATTTTAAACATGCAATTGTGAATAATATTACAATACGTTAAAAACTGTCTAATTTTCGTATTTCGAAGCTATTTTCTACGATGTAATAAACAACATTACCTAAACAATCAACAAAACTTGAATATCTAATAGACACAAGAGTATGAAGGAAATTAATAATATAAATGCGTGCGTTTAAGAATTCAAAATACCTACAATAGCATGACAAAACCTTTAACAGTCATACAAATTCCTACAATACAAACAACACAATAAAGCTAAGTATATTTGTACTGAAATAATAAATTGTTGACCACTATTTCAACATTCTTGACGAACTAATTATAACGTTTTTACGAATAAAGGTTGACAATTAACATACGAACTATTTTGTAAATCGTAAGCAAACAATAACATGGAACGAGTGCTTAATTTAAAGAATCGTCAAAAGGTTCTTTATAAAACAAGCTATAGATTTAACTGATGCATAGGTGCATATTTGTATATTCAGCAGTGTAGAAAGATTTACCACAAGTGCCTTCTTTTAAATTAAGCACCCACCCATTTCTCGTTGGCGTATATAGTCTACATAATACGTCTTATGTTTGAGGTCTTCGGCATGCTGATTACGATTGAATAGGTATCCTGGGACATATTTGTGAAATATTGGAGGAAAACCAGTTAATGTACTTGGGCCGGGTCCAGGGGTCGTTTGTAGAAGTGTAAAGTCAGGTATAGGAGCATCTCGTTCATATTTAAAAAGACTTGGCAGAGGATCGTTAATATTTGCAACCAGATACGGATCTATGGGTCCGTCTAAAGTTGGAATTGGATTATATTTATAGTCAGGTTGTGGTCGATCACCAAATGCTGAAGTCATGCCTATAAAAGCGTGTGGAGGAAGAGGATGATGAGGTAAATAATGTTCCTGAGGTTCAAGGTAATGTTGAGCTGGAAATGGAGGCCAATATCTATCCATGACTAGTTGAGGTGATAGAGAATCAGGATCTATTACTGGGTGATTTTTTTTAGGATCGTCGGTTTCAAGACCGAGCAAAGTATATGGAGATTGACGCACGCTTAAATTAGGTTTGGTTGTGGAGAGCACATTATACTGAGCGGGTTTTGGAGGCCAATCCCTGGTGAAATATCTATGTGTAGGTTGTGGATTTAACAGGTCGTCATCTATGTCAGGATAGGACTGATCTTGAGTTGCACCTCGTAGACTGGCAGCGGGATGTCGGCGTCGTGGTGGTGGCAGTATTACTCCGTCCCCAGTTACCGGATTCCTCTTCGGTGGCCCGTGTACTGACCATCCAGAATAAATATTTCATTTGCTTGACATATTATCTAGTATCTATCACTTATAATTACGTTTAGTTTAACATTAAGATTGCGATGAATGAGATTAGCGTTTTAGTTTAATTTGTTAACATTTTCGAAACCTTTATTGTACTAAGAATTAAGGAGCTTTAAGTTTTTAAATAGCGTTATTAAGTATATCATTAATATATTAAGAATGATAATTAATCTCTTAATTATACTTTTAGTATCTACTTTAAAATTTAATTTATTTAGTATATGTATGTGTTGCAATATAATATCGATGCGTTTGACGGTTAGAAAATTTAGTACGCAAGATCATCGGAACGTGCAATGCATGTGTATATATTTTTAGAGAGCATCACCGTACACAGGTTGGGATTTCTAATTATGAGCAAAACATCCATCCTCTGTGTAGGGTTTAATTCGAAAGTGGAATAGCACTTAACATTACAAAACATTTAACAACAAAAATTCATAACTTAATATAAATTGTTGGTGATTTCTGAAATAATCGATTTCGTTTATGGGTTTGAACATAATCATTTCCATTTTAAATGATAGATTTACCTTGATATTTCTTAATATTTTAATTACAACTTGTTGAGTGTTTGAAACTATTAAAATTTAGACGTTGACTATACATTTTTGAAAATTTAATTTATGTTAAAAAAACTTAAAACCAGTTTAATAAAATCAGTGATAATCATAATTATAATACCAGAAATAAAGATAAAATTACTCATCATTATAGTCGGTTTCATAAAATCAGTAGCTCATTTAAAGGTTTATCTATAAAGTTTTACAAAAAGGTCCCCGGTGAGATTCAAGCTCTTCCACTAAGGTCATTTAAATCAACTATTAAAAGGAAATTATTTAAAAAAGGATATTACAGCATTTCTGAATATTTAAATGATAAAAACCCCTGGAACTAATTTATAGGCTAAAAACATGGATACTGTAAATTAATTGTATATTAATTAAATTTTAATTTTGTTTATTATAATTCATGATTTTTTTTGTTCAACTATCTTGATTTTTTATATAAATTTAATATTTTGACAACGTTCTAATGGCTAATTACTGATATTTTTAAGACATTTGACATTGTTACGAATTTACAATTTACACGTAAATTTAGGGGTTATAGAATTTATTTTATATTTTGACAAACTTTGATAAATTAAAATATACGAGCAGTATACATATTTGTTATCATATGTCCATCCTTATACTTAATCATTGAAATCTGATATTTTTTATGAAAATTTTAAATTTAACATTATACTATTTACCGACATTTTTTAATTTCGATATTATTACTTATTTATTATAATTTTATTGCCGAATATATTTTGCATTTCTTACTTTTTTAAATTGTGTTCCCTGTTTTTAGGGAAAAACCATAACCTTGTCTAACTCATCTATTATTATTTTTTAACTACCTGCATGTTTTTTTTATATTATTGTCATACATTAGGATGCTGTTGAGACAGGATTTGCTTATGTATTTGTTATGTGTTTGTTTTTTGGAATGTTTGATGTAAGGTGTTTTTAAAGGTTGTAATATTTTTTTTAAGTACCGCATGTGCTTGTAAAAAATGATTATAATGTATTTTTACTGTTGACGTATTTCAAGTGTAAGGAATGTACCTACGAAATAAAGACGACTAATTGAATTGAATTGAATTATATAAAACTTAATTGCATATAATGATGTACCTAGATGACATAACAAATAACAGCCGTCTACAAAAAATAAGCGCTCGTTAAATACACTCATTTCACTAAACAGTGTCTAAAATTGTATTTTTAACCAATAATATGCTGACACGTCATCCAAGTGCAGCATGTTATTGGTTGGATGTCAATTTTAAACAGTGTTCAGCTAAACAGACGCCTAGGCGGTAGATATTTAAGGTACGTTTAAAACCATGCTTATAAAGCCTTATCGAAATTTGCATTAGGAATAAATATTTTTTGCTTTGTAATATCTATCGCAAATGTATCTATTCAAACTGCACGCTTGAATTCGATTAATTAAAATTTAACAACGCGGTATTACAATGGTAGTGGTTCCTTCAACTAAATATTTTGAAAACCCGAATTCGATTGCTTTAACTCTTTTTTATTTATATTCATTTTTTTCTTTTTCACAATATTTGGATTTTGCAAATGTGAAATCAATTGTTATATTAGATCAATTAACAAATAAGTTTATATTTCCTAATCGCTTTCAGATTATTGATGCAGATAGCCGTCAGCTATTTCGGTTTAAGTCTATTTATGTTAGAGGAAATGATGCTCTATTCCACATTCGTTTCCTCAATCTACTCTTAGGAGTTAGCAATGGTGATAGTGCTGACGTGCCTACATCTGAATCGACTCACAGTTCTCTCCAACCTCCGTCTCACCTCGGCTGGGTGTTGAACTGACGCTTCCATTCAGCTTGGGGGAATGTGCTCGACTGCCGCCATTCACTTGCGAGTCACCGAACTGAATGTTGCTGCGAATTGTGTCTGTGATCATCGGTGCCACTTGTGAGTTCTTTACGCCCTGGAATTGGTGAAAAATGAAATTTTAGAACAAATCAAATCAAACAAATTTTTAGAAAAAATCTTCCAAAATGGGTCCTTACTGAGAAACTTAAAGTTAATATCGCTAGATCCGCCAGCTACTGGGACTCTTGTCCTACGAATTTCTAGATGACTAATATCAAGCTATGCTAAATATTTTAGCTAACTTTTGGGCAAAGAAGGAGCTCAACGGCCAAGTAAAATAAATCATTAAAAGAATTGATAAATTACATAGGATAAGGTACAATGAGTGATTCTACCTTTTTAAACATTTGACTAACCTTGAAATGTTTGGTGGGTAGGCCAATGCTAAGGTACATGTTTGCTGAGCAGAAGAAGATGACCACGTTTTAAGTAACTTTTACTTTGAGCTGAAGATCTTTTTTATTCGATAAGACAACGTCATAAGCACACGGCTCTCCTGATGGTAACAGACAAACTTAGCCTATAGACATCACAGATGTTATTGGACCGGAACACGACGCTGTCAAAACGGTGACAGGAATAGATAAGCTTGTGGACCCGATCAGTTGCTGCACAGCACTCTACCATTAGTAATGTAAGGTTCTTGTAAATTACCTGTCCGAACAGCCTGGAGTGAGTGTCCCTTGGGCGAGTTGGTGTGTCCCGTACTACGCGAGGACGGCTGGAGCCGTTCTTGACCGGGCTGCCGCCGTCTGGCACGTCTCCATTGAAGATCTCAGCGATGCAGCTCTTTGGTGCATTTGGAACCCTGGAAAGAAAGATCATATGTTCAATGTTTTATAATGTATTCAAGGATGTTCACAATATTAAAGCTTTGAGCTGGACGTTTATGTTTTTTATCACAAAAAAGTTATACTGCAGCAAATCCTAAGCTGTAGATTAGTAAGCTAATGGATTTTTTGTAGCATTGTGTTTTGTAGCATGTACATCTACCGCCTTATAAAAAAAATATTTAGACCTATGTTCAGCTAAACACGGTTTAAAATTAGCATTCAACCAATAATATGCTACACGTTGATGACGTGGCAGCATGTTATTGGCTGAGAATCCAATCTGAGACACTGTTAAATAAAACGCTTGTTTAATAAGAGCTTTTTTTGTAGTGAGGTTGCTAGAAGTGCTAACAGTAAAATGTAGCAGCATTTTTTTATATTGAAAGGCAAACAACCAGTTGTATTTCCTGATGGTAAGAAATTCACGCCTCATAAAGACCTACCTACGCCTACCAATGGTGGTAATGTTGAGCTGCCAACCTTAGGCCTCTAGCATGGCTACCTTATCCTCCGAACCGGAACATGTCAACGGCAAGCGCTGACGTTATGACAGCAGAAATAGGTAAGGCGGTGGTACTAATACGGGCGAGTCGCAGCAATACTTTACCACCTAAAAAGATGTCACGGTGTTAGTGATGATAAGCCTGTGCTCTCCTTTAACGAGCTGCTTAGTCACAGGAAGGCAGATGGTCTATTCTGCAAAGCAGCCTCGGACCAACACGAGGAAAAGGAGTAGTTGCGACCGAGGTTGATTCATGGCAACACTCTGCAACCATTATGAAACCGTCTTTTAGGTATTTATCTTCCCATCACATACTATATTATACACTATTTTTAATAATAATGTATTCTGAAATTCCATAGACATCCTGAGACATATTTATACAAATTATTAACTTGTTCTAAATTTTAATTAATTTAAAAATCAAATTCAACTTTTAGGAATTTAAAGTCGACAAAATTAAATTCAAAATAGATAGAAAAACTTTTAATCAAAATTAATTATTAAATTTAAGTTAACACAACCCCCTAAGAATCATCACGATCGCGTCATATTTAAAAAAAGCACAAGCGCATCGAAAACGGTCCATTCCTTTTAGACCTATGATGCCACTGATAGACATAGACATGACAAACTTGTAAAATCCCTGTCTTTCCTTCGGGGATTAATAAATTATGTAGGTTTTCTAAAAAGCTTTCCATAGATCAATAATTTCTAGAAACGGCTAACATAAGTTTTGGGGTTAAGATCAATTCGTATCGATTGAGCCAGCCGTGTCAATGACCTGTAGCCCTTATAGGCTTTACGGCATTTTAACGTGAATCCATGAATTGATTTGTGAATATTTGTATGGCATTTTGTTAATACGATAGTTGAGGTTACAAATTCAGAGTCATTGGTTTTTAATATAACGTATTGCTATATGTGCGTAACCCATATTAATGACATGACAGTCATGTTTGGTTAAAAGTGTGATTTTAGACATGTACAAGAAGTAGTTAGTTTTACATACAAGCACTAGCCTTATGCTTTTTATGATCCCCAAGATACAGAAATATGCTTATGAATGTTTCATGTCAAGATTATTAGTGCAAATCACGTAAACGTTGGTGAAATGTTATCATTATTTTATTATTTAAGGTTAAGTACACTTACCCACTGTTCTCATTATTGACTTGATTCGGTTCGGAGGGTAGCCGGTTAAGTTACGAAAGAAGCTTAAGATTCCAACTTTAATTTGGCATCGCATCTCTAATCTTTGGTGTATAAAGGCAACGTGTATTTCTTCTGGATATTAGAGTTTTTTGAATTATCAACATTATCAAAATATTTACTAACATTGTAAGGATGTGTAAAAATGTAGCAAAAAGCTTATTCGCAAATACTGATTGTTACAATAGCTATAAAGTTTCGAATTAATGGATTGTTCTGTGAAGAGCGCGCTGTACTATCTTCCAAAGTTTCCCTACCGGATGTGGGCCCCTCCTGCGTGGTAATGACCATGCATGTGACCACTCAGGTGGGGTGACCATTGTTATTCCATCCATATTTACCTATTAATTTCCGATCGTATTAAATTTTGGTGACACGAAGCTCCTCTTACTTAATCAATAAATACACTTTGTACATTCACCTAATATATTTAAAACAGTAATTTGACCGCCGTCAGTCAAGGGGTTAGCGTTCAGGCCAGACTATTGACGGGGCTCGGTATCGATTCCAGATAGGGGCGGAGGCTATGTATGTAATGAATATTGTAGCCTACATTTTTTAATAAGGTTTATATGTACTGCATTTATTTATTTTCAGATTTTTCATACATTTCTGTGAAATCATATTTCATTCAAATCTTTCACAGTATTCTGCTATGTCTTTTTTTATATAAACTTTAATCTTTTTTACATTAAAATACTTCAAAGTCTTTCAAATTTGTTATAATATTCAAATATAATAATAATAATTATATGAGAGAATTAATGATATTCATGATTAATGATATTCATAAAATAGATATGTTTAGTCTTTTTAATAGAATCTAAACATTGCATATAGCACGCAGTATTTATCTGCCATTTTTAACAACAGTATCTTATTAAAGACTAAGCACACTCATAAAGGAAGCAACCGTTTCAAAATGTAATTTTCTAGAAAATAACATTACCCGTTCCATCGATTGCAGTGTCTGTGCAAACTAATAAGCTATTTTCTTCGAACATAAAACCACAGATTATAAAAGCAGTCGTTTAATACAACGTGCTTCAAGATGTAAATAATAGCTTTTGTAAATGATGACGTTTATAATTTAAAAGAAAATCTGCAAACCCGACTTTACATCAATAAAAAAGTTCACTGCTGAGAAACTGACATTTCGGATAGTAAAAGCAGTAAATTTGCAGTCTTTATTCCATTTTTTTTTTATAATAATGGAAGGCAAACAAGCAGACGGATTTCATGGTGGTAAAAAATTCACGCCGCCTAGAAACACTAAACGTGGTAATGGTGCGTTGCCAACCTGAGGCCGGGATATTAACCTCGAGCAAAAGTAATTTACCGGCTACCTTGCCCTCCGAACTGGAACACGTCAGCGTTGGACGTTATGGCAGTAGGAATAGGTAAGGCGGTGGTACCAATCCGGGCAAGTTGCTGCAAAACTCTACCAACTAGTCATATTTCACGGTGTTAGTTACGTTAAGCCTATGCTCGCCTTTTAGGAGCTGTCTGGCAGTAAGGCAGATGGTCTATTCTGCAAACGAGCCCGGACCAACACGTGGGGATCAGTGATATAATTATGCCCCTGTCAGAAAAGCTCCAAATATCAATATCTTTAAAAATATGATTAAACGTCAACTTTCGAAGGTTCAATCTGACCTGGTTAATGTTAATCTGTTTATTTTTCCCTTGTCCTAATTTATTTTTATTCCAATTGTTATGGTATGTTATGTTTCCTTTTCGAGTAGTAAGAGCACCATCGTTATTTTTTTTTTATTTCATCTCCGTCCATTAGGTTGTCTGGAAGAACTCGCTGTTTTAGCGATAAGGCCGCTTTCGTTTTTAAGTGTTATTTTTAGTGTATTTTTTTTTGTATTTCAGTGCACAATAAAGAGTTTTTCTATTACATTCTATTCTGTGTTACCCGGGTAAGCCAAAATTGTTATTTTTAAAATAAGAAAATGTAAAATACCACTCATTCAATTGTGATCCAATTAAAATGGAATAAACCAAAATTCAAAATTCTAGAAATCTAATAAATTTAAGCACAGTAAAATCGCAAAAACCGATTCTAATTACATTTCCAAACGAAACAGTAAAAGAAAAACTATGTATAATTATGTGTAGTATAGGTATTAGATATAATTCTCAACCTCTTACAGATTGCTTTAATTTTCTAACAAAGAGGACAATTAAACTCGATTCTATATTTGCCAACTTATCCCGAGAAGTGCATATAAAGTCAGTTAGACAATAAATTTAATAATGCATATTTTAAGTCAAAATGTTATTTTATTTGTATATATTTTATATGTATGACCGCCTCGTTGGTCGAGTGGCTAGCTTACACGCCTAGCTACACTGACCAACCGCGAGGATTGGGTTCGATTCCCGACGGGGGCAAGCATTTGTGTGATTTTTCCCCGTGTTGGTCCGGGCTCCTTTGTACAATAGGCCATCTGCCTTCCTGTGCCAGGCAGCTCGCGAGCATAGGCTTGCCGTCACTAACACCGTCACATCTGACTAGGTGGTAGAGTTTCGCAGCGACTCACCCGGATTGGTACCACCGCCTTACCTATTCCTGCCGCCATAACGTCATGACTTGTTCCGGTCCGGAGAGTAAGGTAGCCGGTAAACTTACTTTTGCTCGAGGCCTAACATCCCGGCCTCTTGTTGGCAACGCACCACTACCACCTTTGGTATCTCTAGGCGGCGGGAATTTCTTACCATCAGGAAATGTGTCTGCTTGTTTGCTAATACATATTTGTACGAACCATCGATAAGGTCTACTCTCGTGAGTTGTGAGTATATTATACTGGCTTCCACTCGCGGCTTTGCCCGCGTAACGAATTTATATTTTTTAATAAATCGTAACCTAAGTATATGTTACACAGATGCATAAACTATTCCTGTAAACTTTCATCTTAATTCGTTCTGTAGTTTGAGCGTGAAAAAGTAACAAACATCTATTAAATTCTTACAAACTTTCGCTTTCATAATATTAGTACGGTTCTGCGCATGCTAGCCTTGCAGCGGAACCGCTAATCATAAAAACCAGAGATAGGAGTGAAGATAGCACCGTCCGCATCGCAGGCAGTAGAATCGATTGAGCGCCAGTGCGGCTTCCGGAAACGCTATGCAGCCATGTTGACACAGCTATAAAGGTGTTATTAGACTGTGACAGGTTGCGACACAAATTTTTACCCCGTGTAGGTCTCCTGTGTAGAATAGATCATCTGCCTTCCTGCCAGGCAGCTCGAAAGAGACGAGCAAATGTTACGCGGGTCATTACCAACAAGACTACTGATGATGGAGTTCCACGCCTTCTCTATTTCTAATAATGAGAGTCATGTCCCCGTCCAGAGGGTAGGGTAGCCGGTAGACTTACATAATTGGCGTATCACTCCTATCACTGGACAGGACGCACTTACACCTACATTTGTCTGCGCCATTGCAGAGCTTTCGTTTCAATCGACCTGTAACTGTCTGTGGTGTCTAAAGATAATGATTGTCTTTATCAAGCAATATGTAATTGTAAGTCCCAACAGTTATGTTGCTTGTTCGTTGTCTTACTTACAACATGAAAAATTCAAGATTTTTATGGTGTAAAAAAGTAGACAAGCACATGGAGCCCCTGATAGAGACAATTGTGGTTTTAAGACACCACGGACAGTTATAGGTCGATCGAAAGCTCTGACATGGCACAGACAAAAATAGGGCGTTCTTGTGCCTAACCCTAATTTGTATTTTTTTTTTAATTAACGTCAAAAGAATTTCTGATGATAGTTTGTAATAAAACACTTTGATATGAATTCTTGCATTCGTAAGAAAATCTTTATTGTATCTTCGTGAGGTTTAGTAATCGTATAAACATGTTGTAAACACTGACAAATACCGGGGTCAGTTATGATTAGCCCTGTGAAAGAAAGCCCGAAAGATCACTAACATAGTTAAAGTAGACATGATATATACAGATCAACATTATTTAATGGAAATTTAAAACAACTAGTAGATAGATTTCCTGATGGTAACAAAAACGTTAGCCTATGGTCACCAAATATAATGGTGTGTTGCCAACCTGAAGTTACTATGTAAAGCTTCTTGGGAAGTATGTCCACTGGTAACAGGCTGAAATATGTTGGTGGCCAACACTGACATACCTGGGCGAAAGAAATAGGTAGTAGTAACCAACGAACAAATGCTCCTATTTGAGGATAATAAAAAAAAAGTAGTGACTTTACCTAATTATTAACTTTACTTTCTGCACTAGTGGAATTACTAATTTCAAGTTTAATTTCGATTGTCTGTTCAAGGGGTTAGCGTGCACGGGTAATGTCGACGTTCGTCTAGAGGCTTGAGTTCATTTCTTGATAGAGACAAGCATGATAAACAAATAAAGTCTGTATTTCCGAAGCCTTTGACTGCAATTATTAAATTAAAAAAAAAGTTAGTAAGTATCTTGGAAGAACTATGCAAAGTCACAATAAGAGCACACATGATTAATTTAAGGTTAATTAAATGTTTAATAAATTATCTTCAGTTTGTTTACATGTTTACTTATGTGCATTAATATCGTTGGCTCATAAATATCCCTGGACAAGTTACACATATTGAATCTAACACTAAAATAAACGAATTATATGCTTGTGATATGGGTGTCAACGATTCTAATACATAGAAATGTTTAAATAGATACCAGAATAAATTTAATAAACACCCCGACTGGAAATGCAGACATCTAAATGTTCATCACACAAATGCCTGCCCCAGTCGGGAATCGAACCCAAGCCTCGCGGTTCGTCAATGCAGTTAGGCGAATACGCTAGCCACTCGACCAACGAGTTGGTCAAGAAGTTGGAAGAGCTATACAAAGTTACAATCACGGCACCCACGATTTTATTTTTAGGTTAATTAAATGTTTATTAAATTTCCTTTAGTATTTATATATTTTTTAAATATGTGTATATTTTTACTTTCATGTATTAATATCGGTGGCTCATCAAACAAATAATAAGAAAGTAAGTGTAAGCAGATTGGTTATATCAGCGCGTATTATTAGTTCAGGGGAATTTATTTATTCAATGTAATTTTAATAATTGAACCTACGATATGTCTACTTAAAATTATAGAAGTCTACGTGTGGGTCCACGTCGTAATTTTGTAATGGACATAGCACGCGTGTACCACACGCAAAGGAAACATAAACGATAGGCCTTGGGCGACCGGCGGCCACAAAAATAAGAGGTTGTCACACACAGACAAGTGGCAACGTAGAAAGTGAAGTTGTTACCTTACAACTCGCAGATATTTAGAGAATGCATGTCAGAAGTAAGGGAAAACTTCTCGTATGTAATTAGCTTTACTTTGACGATTAGTAGTTTATATGTTATAAATATGACTAGTGGTCGTCCGTTGGTCGAAATGGGACCATAATAAATTTTAATTAAGTTATTCTTTCTTTTCACGATATTGGAAGGCAAACAAGCAGACGGATTTCCTGATGGTAAGAAATTCACACCGCCTAGAGACACCAAAGGTGGTAATGGTGCGCTGCCAAACTGAGGCCGGGATGTAAGGCCTCGAGCCAAAAGTAAGTTTACTGGTTATCTTTCCCTCTAAATCGGTACACATGAACAACAAACATTGATGTTATGATTGCTGTATAATAGGTAAGGCAGTGGTACCAATCCGGGCAAATCGTTGCGAGACTCTACCACCTAAAATATAATGGTCAATCATTATTACATACATACTAATACATAGATTTCTCCAAATGTTAATTTAATGTGAGGATATGGATTTTATAACAACTGAAATAAATGATTATTATTATTAATTCTATTGTTAATTATCTTTTTTATAAGAACGCCATCTTCATTTATCAAGACCAACTACTTTGTTTCCAAACTACTTTGTTTACGTCACTTTCTACATTAAACTTAAGTTGGTTAAAGTTAATATGTTTATTTTTTCCACTGTCTTAATTTTTTTTTATTGTAATTGATGTTTTTATGCTTTGTATTTCTTTTTAGCGTATTAGAGCACCATCGTGAATCTTTGATTATATCTTTATAAATAACAAAAAGTTGCCTGGAAGAAATCGCTTTTTTGGCAATAAGGTCACCTTTGTGTATAACTTAGTTGTTTAGTTTTATTTTTAGTGTATTTATTTTCTCTGTATTTTGGTGCTCAATAAAGAGTTATTTTTTCTATCTCGAGATTGAAGCGGCCATTCCCAACATCTGTCTCCTAAATATTCTGAGATTTATCTGTGCGCACAGACGTCAGGGTCGCTTTATCATTCTCGAAAGGGTGAAAAAGGGGTTCATAATCTCCAAGTAATTGTCTGTATCTCCCTGTAGGGGCTGTCCTCACCTGAGGCATACAAAATTTCGAATGCACCAAACATCCGAGTGGGTACCTACACAACGATTTAGGATGCAATGAGTTCTTGTATACATAAGACGAGTGGGTTTTCATCCTTCCGACGAATCTTCGATCTTTTATGACGATGCTAGATATACCTATACTATTTTTATTTGCACATTACTTTTCATGTAGGTACTGTCGGTTACAAGGGTTGATGCAGAATGTTAGATATAAATTGTACGTAAAAATAATGAACTTTTGAAACTGACTGTACATGTAATAACTAAAGCGCAAAAAAAAATTAAAAAAACCGTCTTCGATTTCTATAAATTAAATTATCGAAAAAGAGACATAAATATTAAGAATTTTTACTCGATTTCCCTGGGATCCCCGAACGTACCACGAAGCACAAAAAATATAGGTATTAAAAATAATTTTACCTTTACTATTTCACCATACCTTTGGTATTAAAAATATATGTAAGTAACAAAAAACGTATTATTTGCAAACTATTGCCATTGAAATAGATTTGGCGGAAAAGTGTATCTTTAAATGGAAACGATTTTGTTATCACTTCCGTTGAGATTGGAGAAACTTCTTATTCTCCAATCTCAACGGAAGTGATAAAGTTACCTGCATACCAACGATACCTGCTTAAAAATGTAAATACCAAAAAATCTGTAAAAACCATGTTTAGAAAATTAGATATTCATCTTAATACATTTAGTTTTAAAAGATGTTTTTGTGTGCGGCCATATTAGCTTTAGTAGACAAAAACGTCTCACTACAAAAGAAAATTAACATTCGTTAAACACATATTTTACGAAACTGTCTAAAATTGTATTATCAATCAATAACATGCTGTTAAGTCATCCATGTATAACATGTTAAGTGTTCGATATCAATTTGAGACAGTGTTTAGTTAAACATGCGTCTGTTTTTTGTGGTTACTTGAAATGACCAAGTATTTGAAGATCTTTCTTCGAGCGTACTCCAGGCCTTCGGCATAGATTCATGACAAACGTTTTTGTAAATATTGAATTTCTGAAACTACTAAACACATATTTTTTATAACATTAGACATAGCATCAATATACCAATACAATCAATAGCATCCCCCGCGTGAATGATTCGTCAACATATTGTTGTTTGAGGATCCAATTTATTTAGATATTAAGTTAAATGTTCAATAAGTGTTTATATTTTTTTTGTAGTTAGGTGGTTAGATTTAAAAATCGAAACGCATCAGTAATTTTTTTCAGTGTTGCAGATGAAACAATTTTCATTAAGCATTAAACTTTGTAACAATGGAAAATAGAATTTTACATACTGTATATAATATAACATTAGACACATCTAAATTTAAGTTGATGTCGACGGCTTCTTAAAACTGAAATGCAATCTTCAAATATCTCAACTAGCATCTAATAAAAAACAAATTGGATAGAGTTACATCGGAGGTACGCGTGTAAAATGTGGTTCAAATTACACAGCTTCTCGTTTCTTTCACTAATATTTTTCTAGCATTCGAAATGCAGACAAAGGTATGTTCACATTGACATCTAGTTGAGCCGTAGAACGTTGTTCTGTCCTTACTATGAATATCGATGTTTTTTTTTCATAGGAACATTATTAGTACTGTAACTAACACAACAATAGAGAAATAAGCAAAATTGGTCTATCTTTTCAGGCATGATGCGATAATCAAGGGAAATAGGGATTCATTTTTATACAAAAAGAATAAGATATAGATCTACCCTACCCTACCCTCCAGAACCAACCAAATATGGACGGGATTAAAATTGCTGCACACCACTAACACCTAGTTACGATTCACTATAGTGAATGATCCAGTATTCTAAATTACAAGACTACCACTGGCGGGCGATGGAGTCATTACATCCCGAAATTGACACTCTTTTTTTATATGAAAATACAACAAAAAATCACATGGCTTTTATGATGGAAAGAGACAAAAGTGCGTCTTCGCCTACAAACTATAAGCAACAATTTCCTTCTTATTACAAAAAAATAAACTCTCGTTAAACTCGCGTTTCTCTGTGTCAAAATTAGGATTCTCAACCAATAAGATGTTGACACGTCATCCACGTTTAACATGTTATTGATTGAATGTCAATTTTAAACAGTGTTTATCTAAACAGTCGTCTAAATAAACACGGGTTTAAACTTTCTTTTAACACCCAAGTTTTGGTGTGAACAGACCTTTAGTGAAATGTACTTACGAAAGATAATAGGAGCCAAAAATTCTCAGATCTTAGCCCGTAAGAAACGTATATGTATCATTAACCTGTCATTTCGTCTGTGTATCACATTCATAATCATCTCGAAATGATATTTGGTGTATCATTATCACACTATCTGTAATTTAAGCTTGTAGGTAAAAGTTGAGGTTGCAGACATGACGTACAATTATTACTTTTTATGGTATTTTTTATTTTATTTTTTTATGATATTCTAAGGCAAAGAAGCAGACGGATTTCCTGATGGTAAGAAATTCAAACCACCTAGAGACACCAATATCCTAAGGGCTTCGAGCAAAAGTAAGTTTACCGGCTACTTTATCCTCCGAACCAGAACAAGTAAACGGCAAGCACTGACATTATGGCGGCAGGAATACTAAGGAGGTGGTACCAATCCGGGCGAGTCGCTGCGCTTTTTTAAATAGACTATCTAAAGTACTCCAATCTATACACCAAAGATGTTAATTGTGCAATGACCAACTAATGCTGTAATGCCAAGCATTTAAGTTTGCAGATCAACAACTGCAACACATCTGGCGCGCACTGAGTTTATAGCGGCTGGAGCTGAAGCGTTGCTGACCTGCTCTTAATTACATTTTATTTTTATTGCTCTTAATTACATTTTACAAATTAATGATCACACTGGCAGGCGATGGTGTCGTTACATCCCCACGCCGAAGTGCAGCCCAAATCAATTAACCACGTAGTCTAGACCATTATCCACGCTGAGTTTAATCTAATACGTGACAGACGCAACTGGGCGATACAGATTACCGTATCCCTCTTATTAGATAAATCAGATTATGGTCAGTCAAACTCAGCTGATTCATGTCAAATGATTTTGACTGACCGAAATTGACTTGCGAAATCTGTGTCAAATATGCGATTATTACGGGATAGCATTTGAGATAAATTGTGTCTATGCTCTGGCCAGTTTTATTAATAAACATGTACCAAAGTACTCCAATGAATCACCTCTGTGGTCTAGCGGTCCGGCGTCGAACTTTACGTCTTGAAGTCCCGGGTTCGAACCCTAGGTCGTTCAACAAAAAAATAGAAAATGTGTATTTTCAATTTTCTGTTAAAAATAACGTTGTCCGAGGTTTAATATACTTCCGGTTGGCACATATCACATTGTGGGACTTAGTGTCTTTGGCTAGTCGTGGGCGCCCTGGTTGCAGCTCTGCTTAATTCTTTGTAGATATTGGCTTGAAGATACCGTAAAGTACTTCAAGGTTTAAGATGAACTTGCGGTCTGTATTACAATGTACTCGTATTAAAGAAAGACTACAATGTCAACATATACTTTGAAGTTAGTCTTTATAAATAAGACTGTAGTGATCCGGTGTTGGCGGTAACTACGCGAAGACTTGGGTTCGATTCCCGGGTCGGACAACTCAAAATGTATTTCTTCAATTTTTCAACAACAAAAAACGTCGCCGTTTATCACACTGGGGGACTAGGTAGCACTTTCGGTTAATCATAGATGGCCTGATTGTATATGTCTACCTCTTCAGGGCGTTTTTGGCATTAAGGTACTTACGGTTTACTCAATCTGAGAAAAAGATGAAAGAGAGCTGTTAGATTCGCTACGTGACCTTTCTTTACCCGATGCCTACATTTAGAAAAATCAGACAAATTACTATAAATAACCAAGCAAAAGGCATATGACATACGTACAGGTAGAGGAATTTAGATAATATTTTTTAAGTATTTAAAAGAAATGGTAACTGACATACAAAATGTAACGGTACTCTTCTCACTGACGAAGCTCTTTCCTTTTTTAATCAATTAAGAGGATTCAAACTTTTAATCAATTAGTTTATAATTGCTGATGAAATTCGAATTTTATGGTGGCCACAGCTCTCAATTCTCATTAAAAATATTTTAACACTTTCCCCGCGTGAGGTTTAAATTTCACAAAATTTCAAGGAACGGAAAACAATCATACAGGATATAAACCCCAAAGGGATAGATAGGGGTTTTTATTTTTCAATAAAAAATATAAGGGTTCAGTTAAAAAACTTCCTCAAAAACATTAACTTTTTAAAAATCTACAGCAGTTACATACGTTAAACTCTAAACTAACGTTAGGCGCGACGTTAAATCCGGTCATTGACCTCCAGCGAAGCGTCTGGTAGACGTCTACAAATTACCCCGTATCCACTACTTTTCGTTTATGCAGACTACGAATGTATACAAATTCACCACAACCATTGAGTTTTAACTAGGCAGAATGTTGTGCTAATGGTTGAAAACAACGCAATGGTATTCATGTACTATGATCTAATGGTAGTTTGGATGGTTAGCTTTACTGAGCATTGTTTACCTTGGAATATATGTACCATGTGTATTGTGTACTGTACATAACTTAGATTGGATATAATTAGATTGTCCCACTAGGACTCTAGGTTAGACTGCGTGGTAGAGTTCTAGAACCACTTTTTGTAGCTGTAACATCAGTGCTCTCCATTGTCGTGTTCCATTACAGAGGCTCGCCGGTAGTCAGTACACTTACTTATATTAAATTATGAGTCTCAGGCAGGCATTGCATTAAAACTCATCTGTCATTTATGTTTGGCGTGTACTGCCCGATATATTCCTGACTTGGTCCGGTAACGTCCCATTTACACTTTTGGTGTACCTACCTTTGGACACCTACAAAAGGTGTCGTTTGCTTGTTTGTTTTTAAACAACTTTGAAACACTGTTCGACACAACCAGCTATATTATGTTACTAGCTGACACGGCAAACGTTTGCCATTTTATTTCTTTAAAGATTATTTTAGTAGAATGCAAGAAAAAAGTCGCCTCTGTGGTCTAGCGGTCCAAGTGTTGGACTTGACTTCATGAGGTCCCGGGTTCGATTCCCGGGCCGGGCAACAGAAGGAACGAGTGTTTTTTCCAATTTTCTAATTAAAAAAATGTTGCTCGGGATTGGATGTGTGCCCAGTTGGCGATAGGCTTGCCACCTATCACATTGTAGGACTTAGTGTGTTCGGCGAATATACGTATATCGTTGGTGCCTCCGCCTACCTCTCCGGGAACATGTGCGTAAAGATACTTTTGAAAGAAATAAACTAGGATTGGCCATCCGTTCACTTAGGGGGATGAAACATAGATTAAACCTGTTCTCCGGCCTACCGAGTTTTCATATAAAATTTCATCAAAATCGGTTCAGCCGTTTCGGAGGAGTATGCTTACAAACAACATGAATTTTTAATATAGATGTATAGTAACACTGCTTGAAAACGTCACGGTACGATACCCTAACACGGAAGTTCTCCACTAATAAGATGTATGTACTCCTCCTACTCTATTATTATTTTATAATCTATAGCGTGCACGGAATCACGATCTTATCGATTCGACAATAATTCGCCAACAGATATCGATTTCTCTTCTCGATTGTAATCGGACGGTTGATCGGAAACATGGCGATTGGAGAGATGATATCAATCTGAATGTGGAGAGTTTAGCTGCTGGGATTAAGGTTTAATGAGTTTAATAACGCTACACTATGACCGTGACTTCGTTGGTATTAAACTAGTTCATACTTCGACTATACACGTTTGAACGAACATACTTTGAAATTACTGTTTTTACTTACTTCGTCAGCGAGTAAATCTTGATATATTTAAATTACGTGTCACGTTGTTTATCCGCGATGAACTCCTAAACTACTTAACCAATTTCAATCAAATTTGCATGCCGTGTGCAGTTTGGACCCCTCTTGAAAGATAGGATAGCTTACATCTCAATTTACGATCGAAGAAACCGAACCTAACAAAGCCGGAACAGGCATCTAGTTTTAATATTGTTTTTTTCTTACATTTTTCACTGTGTTGTTCTGGGTTCGCTCAGTAGAATAAGCCATCTGCCTCTGTAATTACCAACAAGACCACTGGTGGTCTACCTCCAGCAACAACTTGGTAGAGATCCACCGCCTTACCTATTCCTGCTGCCGTACTGACTCTGTCGTGTCACGGTCTGGAGGGTAGGGTTGCTGATAGACTTGCACAATAGGCCTCCCATTTCAGCCATAGGACAATGACGCACCTGAGACATCTATGGTGTCTATAGGTCATAGTTGTCTCTTACCATCAGGAGAGCTCTGTGCTTATTCGCTCTCTAACATAAAAAAAATCGCCTCTGTATTCTAGTGGTTCAGGCGTTGGAATTGACTGCATTAGGTTCCGGGTTCGAATACAGGGTCGGGTAACAAAGAGAAAATTGTGTTTTTTCAATTTTCTGATAAAAAAAATGTTGCTTGGGATTGGAAATGTACCCGGTTGGCGATAGGCTTGCCACCTATCACATTGTGGGACTTAGTATTTTCGGCTAGTCGTGGGTGCCCTGGTTGTGCCTCTGCCTACCCCTTTCGGGATATGGGCGTGAAGATCCAAAAAAAAATAAACAAAGTCACACTTTGATCTTCGATTACAGTCCTTTTTGTGCTGATTTTTGAATATTAACAGCTTATGTTTGAACTAGGTTCTTCAACTATATGTATTTAAATTATTTGAAAATCGTTCCATTGGTTTAGCCGTGCTATCATTATTACGTATACATATCATCACGTTACAAACACAAAGACAGACAGACTCGCATTTGTAATATTAGTATAGTACGTAAAGAAATAAAGAAAATAATTTATTTGCGGAATATTTGTGTAAATGAGATGTTACAAAAATATTTAAGTATATCAACATATTCTACCATATTTTTGTGTGCAAATATTTTAATATTAATAAAAAAATATTATTCAATTAGGTACATACACTTTAACTTTTAAGCCAATTATTTATATTTATAATTAGTTTGATTATTTGAAAAATTAAATTTATTTATTTGCTGAAAATGTGTGTTCTTCTCTTTCTTTTATAAATATGGCTTTCGATCGTTTTTCAGGACTACTTTGCCAATGTCAAGTTATTTAATTAGTTATTCACTTTTATGCAGTCATACGTCACAATACACTAGGTCCTTTGCAGAATATACTATTTGCCTTCCTGCCAGGCAGCTTGTAAAAGGCGAGCATAGGCTTACAATCACTAACACCGTGACGTTAGGTCGTAAAGTTTCGCAGCGACTCACCCGGATTGGTACCACCGCCTTACCTATTCCTGCCGCCATAACGTCATGACGTGTTCCAGTTTGGAGGGTAAGGTAGCAGGTAAACTTAATTTTCCTCGAGGCCTAACATCCCGGCCTCAGGTTGGCAACGCACCATTACCACCTTTGGATTCTGTAGGCGGCGGGAATTTCTTACCATCGGGAAATCCGTCTGCTTGTTTGCCTTCCAATATCATAAAAAAAACATACAACTTTTGAAGCGTGGAAAGTGAAGGCATATTTTTTTTTGTGAAATGAAGCATTTAAACAAAGTGAAGTCTCCGTGTCCTGACTCGAATTGCAAAACTAACTACAGTAAAATTATGCACCTCGTTCGTTGTTAGGTGTGAAAACATTTTGTTTTTCGGAAATTATCTTGACCTTTGTCTAAATGTAGTTTCACAGCTGTTATTGTGGCGTCGTGTTATAGTTAAAAAACAAAATATTCGTGATAAAGAGAGAACATCAAAAAATATGTTTGATAAAATAGTCCAGTAAAAAGTTAAATGAAACCATGATCTGACCAGTTTTGGCGCAATGAGTAAAAATGTGTTCATTAATACTTAAATAATGATATTATGAAAGAAATTTTGATTTAAATCAGAGGTTCCCAAACTTATTTCATGTAACGCCCACTTTGAAAATCAGTTGTTTTGTAGCACCCTCCCCCCCTCGTTTTTTTCTTGTCAATAACCTCAATAATATATTTGTTGCGCCTAGTTTAAAAAAAACATTTTTTTCAAGATTTATACCGCCCCCCTCTAGGCTTCCAGCGCCCACAAGGGGGCGTTATCGCCCACTTTGGGAAAGGCTGATTTAAATTAAGGGGAAGGGATGAAAAAAATAAAAAAAGGGTTGAAAACAACCTTTTTTTTAAAATAACTTAATAACAGTAGGAAATAGAATAGTAAAAGTTGTAGAGAAAAAAAATCTACACCAAAAAGTTCCTCTTCATTTTTTTTGTTATCTGCTTTAGTTTAGCTGCAAAAAATAAAAATTAAATTTGCTTTGTAATTAATTATAATTATTAATTGCTTGTTCCTATATTTTTCTGTGTATTGTGGATACTAGTGGATACAAGAACATTTATTTTGACTCGCATTTGATTATATTTTTATCGATAAAAATTTGACGTTTCATATCACTATAGTAACCATGCGTCAAAACGGTCATAGCATGGCCGCTGGTATAGGTTACTCTAAATTTAATTGGCACTTGGGCGGAATTTTTTCCCGGAATCGCATATTTATTCAGATATTCGGAAGTGAAGATGTTTTTTGAATAAATGGTTTTAATTAATTAAATAATAAATTGAGCAATTTAATACTATTCGAAATGGTTTATCTTGATTGTGGTTATATTTACGCTCATAATAAAATTATACGAGATGTTTTTCTCTACGTTGAATATATTCCGAAAGTTATATTCATGATAAATAATCGCCTCTGTGGTCTAGCGGTCCAAGTGTTGGACTGACTGCATGAGGTCCCGGGTTGGATTCCTGGATCGGGCATCAAAAAGAAATTTGATTTTTCAAATTTTGTAATTAAAAAAATTGGATTGGGTATGTGCCCGGTTGGCGATAGGCTTGCCACCTATCACATTGTGGAACTTGGTGTCTTCGGCTAGTTGTGGGTTGTGTCCGAAGAGATACTTCGGGGAAATGGGCGTGAAGATACTTTTTTTTATATTCATGATATAGGTAGGTACTAGCCGACCCAACAAACGTCGTTCTATCCTAACTACGATCATTGATTTTTTTTATGAACCTTCTGACACGGCAAAAAAATAATTAGCCAAACTGATCAATCCGTTCTCGCATGATGCGATGAAGGAAAAAAGGGAATCTCTATTCAACTGTATGTTTTCTTGTATATTTTTAAACGAGTACTCAACCTACAGCCAACCGATTTTTTTAAAAATATACATACATACATACATATCATCACGCCAAGTCCCTTACGGGGTAGGCAGAGAATATTGAGTGCCAGACCTCACGATCCTGACAAACCTGTCTTGCTTCCTTCACATTCATAACCCTTTTCATACAAACACGCCGGTTTCGGAGACTCTTGACACCACCCTCGGATAATATCCGATTGATCTGATCGTGAAATGTCAGCCTTGGTCTCCCCGGTTTGGTTGGTTTCAAAATATAGTTTATGATTCCAAGGTTTTAGTAAGAGGTATTAATTTTATTATGATTCGACTAGTGGTTTTGGAGTTATAATAATGCATAAATTTCAAAAACTACTCGTATGACATTTACAAAATTTAAATGGGACCATTTTGGAATCATTTGATACCTTTCGAAAACAATGAACAAATCGAGGCGTGGTACCTAATGAAATAGTTCGAGTTGGTTTTTGCGATTTTACTGTGCTTAATTATCATTTATAAGATTACTAGCTGTTCCGGCAAACTTCGTTCCATTAGTTCATTTTGTATAGGAATAATTCTAACGCTTTCTCCTAGTTTACACGCAGTCGAACGTGTTAAAAAAGCATCCTATGTCGGTCTCCTGGTTCTAAGCTACCTCTCTACAATTTCCAGCCAGATCGCTTAGTTATCATTTATAAGATTACTAGCTGTTCCGGCGAACTGGCGAACTTTGTTCCAACCGTTCAGTTTGTAAAGGAATAATTCAAATGTTTTTCCTAGTTTACACGCAGTCGAACGTGTTAAAAAGTATCCTATGTCGGTCTGCTGGTTCTAAGCTACCTCTCGACAATTTCCAGCCAGATCGCTTAGTTATCATTTATAAGATTACTAGCTGTTCTGGCGAACTGGCGAACTTTGTTCCACCCGTTCAGTTTGTAAAGGAATAATTCAAATGTTTTTCCTAGTTTACACGCAGTCGAACGTGTTAAAAAGTAGCCTAGGTCCGTCTTCTGTTTCTAAGCTACCACTCATCAATTTTCAGCCAAATCGGTTCAGTCGTTTTTAAGTTAGAAATAGTGTAACATACATAACTTTCTTTTATACAGAATTAATGCAACGCGGGTAAAGCCGTGGAGATTAGCTAGTAGTCAATAAACAAGCGAAACTAGCCATAAAACTAACGAGCGGTATTATCTTAATGACTCATTATTGAGATATTTCTTTAGATAGTATGCATTTGACATTATAATATGTTATCAGATGTGAAGGTGGTAAAAGACCGTGGAAACTTTTGGAACCGGTCTTAAAGTCCCAAATATGTGAACCCAGATGTGAAGACATTTTTCGTCGACGGCTTTCTGTGTAACTTCTTTCTTAATTTGAAATCTAATGTCAATGTCCCTGTTGCACAATAATAAACATACGGATTGACTGAAGAAGAGAAATATGCGTCGCCTAAAGACACAAGTGATGTAATGAATATTCGCATTCGCATTTTTTGGCACATTCAAATTCGCAAATTTCTGCGAATATGAAAATGAGAAAAAAAACAAATTGAAGATAATAGTAGGTTGATAAAACTAAACCCATTCATTTTTATGTTTTTAATACAAGAAAAACTAATTTAACCTCGTAATAACTCACGTTATCAGTCTTTACTTAATCATTTGCCTTGGTATCTTCACGCCCATATCCCCGAAGAGGTAGGCAGAGGTACAACCAAGGCACCTACGACTAGCCGAAGACACTAAGTCCCACTATGTGATAGGTGGCAAGCCTATCGCCAACCGGGCACATTTCCAATCCCGACCAACAATTTTTTATTAGAAAATTGGAAAAATCCAATTTTCTTTTTGTTGGCCGACCCGCGATTCGAACCCGGGACCTCATGCAGTCAAGTCCAACACCCGGACCGCTAGACCACAGAGGCGATTTGCCTTGGTATTATTTATTTACACATTTTACTTTGGATAATGAAGCTTAACAAATTTTCTTTGCAACTTATATGACAAAATATATAATGCAATATAAGTAAAGAAACAAAACAGATTATTCTACTTCTTATCAGTTATAAATGTCTAATCACACTCTGACCTCAAAATTCAATTATAAAAAGAACAGTGCGAGCGGTATGACACTTCGTTCGGATGAATTCGTCCGCATCAGCCAAGCAAACTACAAATGTAATGCACCTCGTTCAAACTATTATCAAGCTATCGATAAAGTACGCCGAATTTGGGAACAAAAACCAAATATACCTACGCATTCGCATCCGCAAATGTTTAATAATAACATTCATTACATCACTAAGAAACACTAATTATTTTAATGGTGTGCTATAAATCTTACGGATGACATCTTAAACCTTTCGCATAGTAACTTTACTGGTTGTCCTATCCACTCTATTAAAACATAACAATGACACGGACTGTCGTTTCTGGTGGTATCAATCGAAGGCAAGTCGTTGTAAAACACAACCGCTTTACGTCGCGGTGTTAGTGTCAAATAAAGTGACATACGCCTTTTACGACATGTTTTGTAGGAAAGCGATTGCCCTATATTCTGCAAAGGAGATCGGACCAACACGGGATAAGCAATGAAGCTTGTGTGTTTTTCTATATTCTATTCAATATTCATGCTAAGCATCTTCAAGCCCATATCCACGAAGGGATAGGCAGAGGCACAACCAGGGCACCCACGACTAGCCGAAGACACTAAGTCCTACAATGTGATACCATCTAAACTAACCTATCGCCAACCAGGCACATTTCCCATCCCGAGCGACATTTTTTTATTAGTTTTATTTATTATCATATTATAAATGCAAAAGTTTCTAAAACGTATTAAGATTAAACATTCACGGTAATATCGTTCACGCATCAGAAAAACACTAACGGTCGTATTCAGAGACGTCAATTAAAATTTAATCTATCATTAATTCACAATTTTATATAGGAAATGTGAAATTAATGAGCAATCAAGAGATAATCCCGGGTCGGACAACAAAAAGAAACAAAGTTTCCACCAAGGTCACCTTCGTGAAAGGCGTGATTACAACCGTCTGGATGATGCTTAATAAAAACGTCGCTGCCCGGGATTAGGTGCCCGGTTGGCTATAGGCTGACATCCTATCACATTGTAGGACTCAGTGTATTCGGCTAATCGTGGATGCCTTGGTTGTGGCGAAAAACTGCAATTTATAAAGATAAAAGGAGCATAGGCTTACCGTCACTAGCACCGTGACATCCTACTAGGTGGTCGAGTTTCTCCCGGATTGGTACCGTCGCCTTACCTATTCCTGCCGCCATAACGTCCAATGCTTGCCGTTGACGTGTTCCGGTTCGGAGGGTAGGGTAGTCTGTTGCTTGAGGCCTAACATCCCGGCTTCAGGTTGGCAACGCACCATTACCACCTCTGGTGTCTCTAGGCGGAGTGAATTTCTTACCATCAGAAAATCCGTTCGCTTGTTTGCCTTCCATTGTCATACAAAAAAAAAAGATAAAGCATAACTTGACACGCGACCAAAGCAGCAGGTAACACATAATATCAAATATCGGTTGATAATTCCAGAACAAAACCGCCGGATACATTAGTGTTAAAGATGACCAGGAAGGACGTAAAGAAACAGGATATTCACATTAATAAGCATTGGAAACATTTCTGCAAATCTGACGGCTCCATAAATCAATATGCGGTTGGCGAGTCGCCAGCCTACTCTATAACCATACTTCCATACGAAGAAAGTCTTCTTTGTTGTACACACTCGAAAAACTGCTTTTGTAAGATCATTCAGGTTCTAAATTAGTTATAGAGTTCAGTAGCTTACATCCGTAGCTGCGGAAGTTATAAGATTAAGTACTTCTATCGAATTATTTTATAAGTATGTTTAGTGACCGACCGATAGTTTCGGTTTCGCTATATTTTTTTATAATATTGGAAGGCAAACAGGCAGAAGTATTTCCTGATGGTAAGGAATTCACGCCGTCAAGAGACACCAAAGGTGGTAATGGTGCGTTGCCGACGTGGAGCCGGGATGTTAGGCCTCAAAAGTATTATTACCGGCTACCTTACCCTCCGAATCGAAAAACGTGAAAAAACTGACGTTATGGCGGCTGAAACCGGTAAGGCGGTGGTACCAATCCGGGCGAGTTGCTGCTAAACTCTAGACAGCAGTCACGGTGTTAGTGACAGTAAGCTTTTGCTCGCCTTTTACGAGTTACCTGGTAGAAAGGCAGATTGTTTATTCTGCTAAGGAGCCCAGACCAACACGGGGAATCTAGTTTCAGCTTTAGTCTCTGCATCGAGACTCCTATGTTAGTGAATTACTGTACACTAGATTTTAGTATCAATAGGAATTTGTAACATGACGTACAGGCAGGTTTCGGTTTCGGCTGAAAAAAACAATTTCCGTCGAATACTAGTTAATACCCGTAGCGCCTACGAATACAAGTTTGTTTTAAACTGTTAGAAAATTTAAAAAATCTAACTACTAAATTTTGTTGAAATTTGCGTTAATTGTAAGTATAAAATAATAATAAACTAATAAACATACAATTATATACAAAAATCTATTTTTTACACACAAATTGAATTTAACCGCAAAGGAAGCAATATACATGCTTGTCTTATGGGTGTTCGTCGACGATTCTAATATTTAGAAATACTTGACTAGAATAAATTTAATAAACACCCAGACCCAGGTGGGTGCCCTGGGTGTGTCTTTGCCTACCGCTTCAGGAATTTAAGCGTGAAGATACTTTAAATTGAAATATTACAATATAAGTGCGATTCAAATATATAATAGGTTCATTTGTACTTTAACTGGTTTTAATTGTATTTTAAGAAATACATAATAATGACCAATGCACGTACAACAAATTAATTTTAATTAAATACGTGTAATTATTGATTGAATAAACGCGTAGGAAGACGATTCTCATAAAGGCGAACGGTAATTGCCATTCAATTTTACTTCATAGATACGTTAATTGAAATAAATATCTTAATTTTTTAAACACGTTCAATTTAACAAACTATGTGCTCATCAGTTATTTGTTAAGCCGAGTACACACTGCATCGTGTACGCCGCAATGCATTTCTATTTTACACCGCGCTTCCGTCGCTTTTCGTTTTTTCCGTCTTATGTTAATAAACATGGACTAAATTATTCCAAGGCGTAATGATAATATAGTCTTTATTAGGCTATAATGTCCAATATACCTTGGAGTACTTTGTTTATTAATAAGATAGCTAAAGTTAAATATTTAGAAATCACTAGAATATTATGTTATAAAAACATTATTCAAACACTTCTTTTTAGAAAATATGATTGCGTAATCAATTTAATTGTTATTACTTTAGCAGTTTTTTTCCTGTTTACTTGAATAAATAATTAAATAATGTAGACATGAGAAACACGACAGACTAATACGATCAAACCGATACCCTAATTTGAACATTAGCCTTACTTAGCATGATTATGAGACTCATACGGAGATAGCTGATTTGCGAATTAATATATGGAAATATGAATTATTTCATGCTTCGTTTATTTGATGAACGCTGAACCACAATATATGAAATACACATGCAAGCAGATTCCATGGAGTTTTGTCGTCGTTGCCTTCAAATCGTTTTTAACGCAACGGTGCAATGATCGCTGTTGCAGTCGCTGCGTACCAATGGACACTTACCTTAAACCCAGCCAACTCGTATCCGAAGTTAATAACAGTTAATCTCGTTTTATCAATATTTCTTTTATCTATTTCTTATCGAATCACAATTTTTAAAAACCTTACCTTCGCTTAAATTTAATGGAAATTTGCCTTCCTATTGATGAAGTTGATATGGAGTTATTAATTTCAAGTACTATGATGACCATGCTTCACGAATACCTAAAGGGTGTTTTATATGGGTTATAAATGTTCTGTTACCATAAGTCAGTTCTCGTAAATATCGTTATTCGGTTTGAATTGTGGGGTAACCGGTAATCTTTTTTTTTACTTAAGATTTTTTTATCCCAACCTCTGGCTGTCAATGCACCGTCACCATTTCTGATGTCCTTAGGCGACTTGTATTTCTTCTCTTCGCGTAAGTCCGCGTGTCAGACTGATCCTCCTCTGTAGAATAGACAATCTGCCTTTCAAAGTAATAAGGGTCATTACCAAAAGACGAGTGGTAAGATGTAGTGCTGCAAAGTGTCTAATCAAGGATCCAACACCTTATTTATTCCTGTCCCCCATAATAACAGTGTCATGTACCGTTACGGTGACCTGTAGGCTGTCTACAAGGTAAACTTCCAACAAATTAACCTAACATCTCGGTCAGAGCAACGCACATAAAACATCTGTGGTCCCTTTATGCCACGTTTGTTTCTTACAATAAGAAGTACAGAAACCATCAATGAAGCCGTGTGCTTCTTCGCTATATTATCACATAAAAAAGTTTTGTGGGTGTGATTGTGATTGACGTGAATATTAAAGACGTTCCAGACGGTTGTAAACACGACTTTCAACAAAGGTAACCATGGAGGAAACTTTGTTTCCGTCTTCCGGTTATTATTAAATGTGGATCAAATCTACGTTCCAGATGAATGGAAACAAATATTTACAACCGTCTAGAAGCTACAATCGAACTAAACAATTTCCCTGCCCACAATCATTAAAACCTAATCATGCGAAATCATACAAACCTCGATAAGTGCTCGAAAAGGGATAAGTTTTCTCTTCACGTGTTAATAGCTAAGTTGTTAGCGGAGTTCCCATTTCGAGTTCACAAGGCGCCTTTGCACTTGATGTTACCCGATAATTCTGCCATAATTATATTCTATGTTTACAACATGTAGGCACGTCCGCGACCCGCAGCTACGTTGTGCCACCTCTGGCCCGGTTTAATCATTGGTTTGCGGTTGCGACGTGGGAACGGGCGAATTGACAAGGTGGTGAAATTGGCTGCGAATTGCGGAATCAGGTAGTTCCATGTGCGATGGAGTTTGCGTGCGGTTGGCAAAAACATTTTATAGTTTAGAAATACATAACGCAATGTTCTGTATGTAACGTCTAACTGAATTTAAGTCAAAGATTGCATTCGTCTAGAAATCAGTTAAAGGTAAAATTTTCTTAATATGATATCAACAGTATAACATTGTAGTTATTCGATTTTTCCATAATTCCATTTTCATACCCTAATTGAAAGGCGGAAACAATGCTTATTAAAGTACCTAAAAGAATTGTACATACTTATTTGTCTACATGTTTCTTAGTTATTTGAAAACGTACCTAGATACATAAGATTTTTTTATTTATTTGATGAAAAAAGATTTCATTTCAAAAAAATTCGCAGTAGTACCAAAGTATAATCATTTCGAAAAAAAAAGACTTTGGAGTATTACTTAAAAAATACACTCTAAAAAGCAAAAGTAAAAATTGCACACACAGGCAAATATTCCCGTTCGTCCCACCGAGCTTTGTCCCACCAGTGGGACGAACGGGAATTTAATAAAATATTAAAATTGTATTGTATTGTATTGAAAGATATTTTATATGATTCCCGTAGGTCCCACTAATACGACAATTGGTTCTTAAAGCAGGTACAAACGATGCTGTTATTATCATTTGAAGCTGGTGATGGTTAATAATATGTAATATGAAAATTTTCTGCTTGGTTAATGCAAATTTTCAATTATAAACAAATAACTATTAATTAGTTAATTACTATTAAGTATAACCCACCCATGCTGGCAGAGGTTGTTCACTTACGTTTACTACATTGAAATCTGCCTATAAAATATTATTTCATTCAATGAACACAAGAGAGTAAATTTATTTATTCCGGATCTTAGACTAATACCTTAATAAAAAAAGGATGAACCTTCTTATTATGTAACAAAGCAAAAGTCTCAAATTCATACAGCCAAATTATCGCGTTAAGTCAACGTTTAAAAATATTTGTGAACCTTCTTATTAAGATGTTACATTAAACCACCAGTCATCATTAAAACGTAAACATCATCAAACGAAAGGTCTTCATTAAGTCTGTACGTTGCTTTCAACGCCCACAAAGACCTACGTTTTAAGACTTTCGTGCCCTCAGACCTTTTTGTGACAAGCCAATTAGTGATACAAGAATGAAATTAATTCCGTCGACTGCCTTTCATGTTGTTAATCGTGAATTACTCAATTAATTAAACGGTAAAACTATTGAAATTGAGTTGAATTTCCCGTGTCTTCGGAACTAATTTTGAATGCAATTATATCGTATCGTATCATGAGGTCATTGTATTTTTGTTAGCTCTCTGGTCTAGCGGTCCGGCGTTAGACTTAACTTCGTGAGGTCCCGGGTTTGAATCTTGGATAGGTATGTATTTTCAATTTTCTTATAAAATGTAATAACGCCGCCCGGGATTGGAAATGTGCCTGGTTGGCTAATTAACGTGTGTGAGTCGCACACGGATATTCCCTCCATTTAAACTTTAGTCGCCTGTGTGGTTTAGCAGTCCGGCGTTGGACTTAACTCCTTGAGGTCCCGGGTTCGATTCCCAGGTCGGGCAACAGAAGAAAAATGTGATTTTTCTAATTTTAAAAAATGTTGCTTGGGATTGGATGTGTACTCGGTTGACGATAGGCTTGCCACCTATCACAATGGGGAAGTTAGTGTTTTCGGCTAGTCGTGGGTGCCCTGGTTGTGCCTTTGCCTGAGTCTTCGGAGATATGGGCGTGAAGATTCTTATTTACTTTTTTAACTATTACCTAATGTGACGGGACGGGTTCGATCCCCGAATCGGGCAACAAAAAAATTAGAAAATGTATATTTTCAATTACTAATAAAAATAACGTTGCACAGGATTTGATATGTGCGCGGTTGGCGATAGGCTTGCCACCTATCACATTGTAGGACTTAGTGTCTTCGGCTAGTCATGGGTGCTTTGGTTGTGTCTCTGCCTTCCTCTTCGGGGTCATGGGTGTGAAGATATTTTTTTATTTTCTACAAAAAAGAGTTTTTGTTATTTTTTTAAGTACCTAACAAAAATAGTCCAGTTAAAAAAATGTTTTCAGTGTATCAATGTAATTTTGTATTAAACAATATTACAATCGTTAAAGTTATAAATGTTTATTTAACGTAACGTTAATTTCTGTGCAAGAACACGTATTAATTCATTTATGTCTTACGATTCGAAGAAAAGGCTTGCTTGGTAAGAATAATTTTGGCAAAATGGTTGCTCAGCAGTAAACGTGACAAAACATAATTAAGGTCAACCTCGTAATTATATTATTGTAATATCTAAAATCTTAATTGACTTTTAAATGGAATTTTTAATTTATTACTATACTTACCATTGTAGGTACTTAGTGGACTTATTCGCCATATTCTTATTTTTAATGTTAATGATTATGTTGTACGACCATTGTCGATATATACAGGGTTACTTTTAAAAGTCCGGCCAAATTTTAATATAAGGGAGTTAAGGCTAAAATGATAGTGCATTTTAAATATTAATTGCCCAATTGTTCATTTCAAATTTAAAAAAAAAATTCAAAACGTTCATTTAAAATAGTTCGCGTTAGTGCCTAGTACGAGTCATGACGTCACTAACCTGAGCTTGCGATTGCGGTCGGCGTTTACGTTATAACCATGCATTTTGTATTTTGCGTCCGATTAAAATTACAATTTGCATTTTTTTTCTCATTTTTTTATCATTTCGTAACCAATTCCCAATAGTCTCTCAAATTTGGCTGGTCCTTTAAATGTTACCCTATATATCATCACTATTTCTTGTCGTAGATATCGTGATACTCCCTACCTACTGCTCTAATGACTTGGCATGAAGATATGTAGATCTGTCTGTTGCTCTTTCACGGCTAAACCGCTAAATCGATTTTGATGAAATTTGGTATTCGTATAGCTAAAGATCTGAGTTCAAACAAAAGCTATTTTTTTTTCAAAAATCTATTCTCTAAGGATTTTTAAATGGGGGATGAAAGTTTGTATGAAAATTATATTGAAGTAAACAAAAGCTTCTTACTCTCCGCAGTAACTAGTCTAAGATGAGGATGGTGCAGGTGAACAGCTTGTATAAAAAAATGAATCCCTATTTCTCGTGGTCATCGCATCATGCCAGAAGGAATGAACCAGTTTTGGTCATTCCTTTTTTGTCGCATTAGTTATTCTCAGGAGAAGGTTCATATAAATAGAAAAAGACGTGTGGCACTCAGAGACTGCCGCGGTAAAGTTATTGCATAAGCAGGCATGAGTCACCAAATTACAGGGCGAAGAGGGAGAATTACGCATATGCAGTAACACAAATACAACTAATGCCACCTAGAGGCAAGTAGCTGAATTAAAGAGAAAAGCGTGATCAATAGTCATTAAAAGTTCTGCTATTCATCGATAGATGGCAAAACTAAAAAGTACACCGCTGTGCCGGTCGGAGTGGGGGGTATTAGGTTATTTTCGTTACAGAATTTCTGGATTCGGTCTCCATGCTCAAGGCCCGTGATAGAAGCTATGCAATAGAATAAAAATTTGAAAATTTGGTAAAATAGTCGACAATAATTGGGCACTAAAATAAGTAATCTATAAGTAGGCGGGTATTTGTATAACTTTTGTTAAATTGTCAAAGTAGAAATGGAAGGAATATCCGTGTTCGACACACATTAATTAGAATTGAATTAGAAGTGGAATGCATTTATAATTTAAATTCTAATTAATGAATCAATAGCCCTTCAACTATTATTTGTTCGGCTTTCCCCCGCTTTGGTTTTGGGCTTTAAACAGGCCATCTGGTATTCTGCCAAGAATCTTGTTAGAGATGAACGTAGGTACTCCTGTTTTCTGCAAATGTAACGTCAGTTATCACCACGGTGGTGTTCCGGTGTCGAGTGCAAGTTAGTCTTAAATCGTACTCATACTAGATACCTACTTTATTTTTCCGAGCATCAGTTGTTGCTATGCTTATTTCTTTTCCTTTCGCTTGGTATACATCGAGGGTATATTGTACATACATGGAAAAATTGAGGCCATTATTATAAGGAAAATGTGTGATATATGATTTTGGAATAGCAAAACAGTATGAAATAAAGGTAGAATTAAGAGAGTAAGATATTATAGACACTTATTTTTTATCTTGAGATACACGAGACTATTTTATTATGAGCTAGTAACAGCTCTGTGTTTACTTACTCGTACTACGGTGTTAAGGTACGTTGTAGGTTTGGCTGATATTAAGAAGAGAGGTACCTAAGTGCTTACCTGGAACAAGGAAACTACTGATGAGTATTATTACATTACAAAACATATACATAGCAAACATTTTTTAATAGCATAGTTCAACATTTAAAGTATGTTAACATATGGAATGAATGACAAACTTATTTTTAGCTGAGCATTTTTTAAACACTATTTCAAATTTTACTTGTATCTAACGTACACCGAGATTCGGTGACATCAAGAGAAAAGATGGTAGCAGTTTTGATACATGTTGAGGAAAATTCGACAATTTTGGTGACATTTTGTAACATTTTGGTGAGTTAAAGTAAACATTATCAGTATTTGTGAAAACATTAGTGTATCTTACAATACCTCTTTGCCACCAAATCTCTCTGAATGAGCTTGATAATGAAGGCTAACGATTTTTTACAGACCCTGACATGCCTTCCTATGACTACTTATAAAAAAAAACTTAAGCCCGATTTTTTAGATCTGGTAACTTGACGCGAAACATATATCTGACTATTGGCAGATAGTAAAGCTCTTGCTAGAAACTAAACAAGGAATTAAATTAAAGACAAACCAATTTTACAGAACAATTAATAGAAAAGAAACGATCATTGATTTAATTTTTTTAAGTATCAGGAGGCAGATATACACGAATTTTCTGCCACTGCTAAATAATGTACGTCACATATGGTTGTAAATTTACCAGCTCTCCTAATCTTTAAGTTAGAGAACGACAATAGCAAGAACAGATGTTATGGAGGCACTAACACCAATCCGGGCAAATCGTAATTCTTTCACTTACGCCTGTACTCAGAGACGTCTATGTCATTAAGTCGACACTTTCAACACAAAGTAGTGATATATAATGATAGATTAAATGTTGATTGACGTTTCTGAGAGCGTCCGTTAGTTTGACTTACTGCGTTAGTCTACGCTTTATCAAAATAGGTGCCATTCGCCTTTTGAAATTGTTAATAAAATTATAAAGATTTGTCTTTATTTTTGGAAAAATACGAATTACAAAATTATTATACTTGCGGCGGTAGGGTTGTCACACCGAGTTAGTAGCATTAGTCCTCAGTTGCAGTTTTAACCGAAAATTATATATAACATGTAGTTGCGATGAAATGAAACGGAATGAAAAAATAGGTACATGTAATGAGAAAAGAGTTTGAGATTTAAATCAGTTCTTATTAATAAACAGATTTAATACACAAAATCATAAAATTTAAATAACAATTTCTTGATAAGTCTTAAAATCACTAAGTAACAAACTGCACCTACATTACAGTTACTAAACGCAGCAAAAATTGACAAATAAAAAAATGGACCTAACAATCCTCATTAATAAACATTTTAAATGTACAAAATCACAAAATTGTTATCAGTTTGTTTTTAAGATTGAAAATCAGTAACTAACAAATTGCATTTACATTATACAGTGTAGTTAGTATAAAGAAATGTCTCTAAACAAGTTACACAAATTGAATCTAACTCCAAAGTAAGTAAATTATATGCTTGTGTTATGAGTGTTAATAAACACCCAGACTCGGAAATGCCAACCTGACCTGACACCTGAATGTACATTACAAAAATGCCGGCCTCCGTCGGAAATCGAACCCGAGCCTCGCAGTTGGTCGGTGTAGTTAGGCGTATACGCTAGCCACTCGGCCAACGAGGCGGTCAAGTATACGCGGTATATGCAGCAAAAATTAACGCAATTAAAAACTACAAATGTAATGATAAAAATAAACTTCCATAACTTTTTGTAAGAAGTAGGAAATAGAAATACCCTTGTTCTCATATTGGTTCATGAGATGATTGATTAGTAGTTAAATCGTATTCAATGCTTTTCGACTTTCGTGTATGTACGGATACTCAGTTCCCTTGAAACGTGTAAAAAGTCGAATGTAATTGAGTCCTTTAATTGGTCAGTTTTAATTGTAATAAAAGAGGAAAACTGGAAAGCTACTTCTTTACCTCTAAACTTTAGTGAAACATAGACATATACTACCTAACCGTGTAATAGTGGGTATATTAACATACCTCTGCCTACTCCTTCAGCAAAAATACTCATGACGGTACGGTTTTTCTTTTATAACATATAGCGATTACATCAAATTACCTATACATTTCCCGGCCAATGTCGTGAGTAGAAATATCTATGGCCAGGGTTTGCAAAAACAACAATAAACTTGTGTTAATTTCTGTAAATTGTTTGAATCTTTCGTTCCATGCTTCCACTAATATATTTGATTTTAATTAATAATATATTATTTCATAAGAGTTTTGAATGCGTCAGTACATTCTTTAGTTTTAATAGTTGTTTATCGGGTGAAATCCCAACAACATATTATATATATTTTTCGGGTGAAACCGCAACTGGGGACTAATGCTACTAACCCGTCACAACCCATTACAATATCAAGATGGATGTGATTTGTCTAAAAATACAAAACAACTCCGGTAAAACTACGATAGCCTTAAACCGTCTCTTATAATAAACATGGACTAAAGTAGGAGTAAATTAAGTTGTTACTTTAGTCTCTATCATATTGTAATAAAGACTACAATACGAAGTTGAACCTTAGAATACTGTCTTATTAGTAAACACGTGTTAAACAGTGTTTATATACCGTGTACAGTTAGTCGCGTGTTCTTAGCTCTTGTAAGAGATTAAAATTTGTTAAAACATCGATATTTCTCCGTGTTATTGTTTAAGAAGCGTTTATTAGTCTCATTAGGGTGTTCCGGATGCTTGAGCCCGTCTAATGATTGCGGTAAGAACGGTACCCCCGTCGCGGTCTGTATAATGTCCGGCAAAAACTATCAGGATCGCTCAAAATGGTAACGCTTTCGTAATGGAAAGACAAAGGGAAATCAGTGTTTTTTGTTGGGGATTCGCGTAACGAATACAGTCAGTAAAAATACAGTTAAAAAAGAACAAATTTAACGCCTCCGTGGTCTAGCGGTTCAGGTGCTGGACTTGACTGCACGAGGTCCCGGGTTCGAATCCCGGGTCGGTCACCAAAAAGAAAGTTTAGGTTTTACAAATGTTCTAATAAAAAAGACGGGTTGCACTCCGGGAGTGCCGTCAGAAGTGGAAATTTGAATATTAACGTTATGCATTTTTGATATTTTGGAATGGTTAGGGAATAACTTTGTACGAATTGCTTAATTATGAGTATGAAAGTACTATCATTTATGTGGTATAATACAATAGTCTTGTGCTTAATCGGACATTTCTGGGTTCGCACTATAATCGTACATTCCGTAAAATGTACACCTTATTAGTACTATTAGTATCTACCTATTAGTACTTTATGCTAAACCATTAAACTTCAGTACGCTACCTTCTTGTACGGCCACGTTATAATTTACCTCGGCCAGTTAAAATAGTATTACTTATGAGGTAAAATATGATGAAATATTTAATTTTTCAAACTTATACATAATTCATTTAAATATAATATATACGTGTATCGATTTTCCTTCTACTATTATTTCCTTTGCTAAACTTATAACTATTTCGAAAATAGTTAAACTTCTTCACAATGTTGTACGGTAACTTATATTTACTGAGAAGTTATAATATAAATACACCTACAAGTCGCAAACAAATTAAAAGCTGTTTTACTAAACTAATATCTATTTTATATACCACAAACTGTTTTTTCACTCACTCGTACTGGTATTATCCATTGCGATACCTATACTGTTCGAAATTATGTAAGCAATACAAAAACAGCAATGAATCTACGTTTTATTTTAGGTCTCGCGGAAATGACGTGCACCGTCTTATTCGCGCATGCGCAGTGCGCCGTCTTACGTTCTGACGATCTGACGCGAGTTGTTTTTATCCATTCCAAAAAGCTCGCAACGCCGCTAAAGAAGTTTTCACTTCAAAAAAATGTTGCTCGGGACTGGATATGTGCCCGGTTGGCGATAGGCTTGCCACCTATCACATTGTGGGACTTAGTGTCTTCGGCTAGTCGTGGGTACACTAGTTGTGCATCTGCCTACTTCTTTGGGGATATAGGAGTGAAAATACTAAAAAAGAACAAATACGAATATTAAAAATACGAGAAGTAGGAAATAAAGTAGATTTTTTATGGTATTGGAAGGCAAATTAGCAAACGGATATCCTCATGATTAGAAATTCACGTCGCATAACAGTAAATATTAATAACCTATCTAAGATTAGAGATAGTACTATTTTCGAACTGTTGCCAGGTAACTTTTGTTATATGTAAGTCACTCTATACGTTTTGCACAACTTTAAAAAACAACATGTTATGACCAAAATATTATGTTAATTGCTTTTCAAAATAATCTCCTTTACATTTCAAACGTGTTTTTATGCGATCGAACCATTTTTAAAACAGGAGTTGAAGGCCGCTCTTTACGAAATTCTTCATGTAAAGAAACTCGACCTCTCCCAAATTCAGCAAACCATCGCCTCACGGTGCTCAAACAAGGTGCTTCTCTCCCAAAAGCATTTTGAAGACGAGCGGCACAGTCTTGCGGAGAAAGAGAACTTTTGAAATCATAAAAAATCATCGCTCTAAAATCTTTTCGATTTAATTTCATTTTCGTTGCGTACGTAAAACTTTGATGTGTGATAAAAAAAACAATTGACACATTATTTCCCGCCAATTATTTTTTTATTACTAAGAAAATTGCAACGTTTTAAAAATATAACATTCGAAGTTCACATAGTTCCGATTAGCCAGAAGTGCAAAACTTTTAGTGTGTCCCATGTATTCCAATAATTAACAAAAATATCTTAGCAACAAAACTATAAAAGGCCTATCCTTATCTGTAGATAGGTAATTAATATTGGCCGTAAGAGACCCTAAAGTTATTTTCCTTTAACGAGTTTACTCGAAGAAATTTCTTCCATTACAAATAAGCTCGCCCTTCGTACTCAAGTTTTTTCTGTAATTTCTGTTTTATACAATAAATAATCCATAAAAATAAATAAAACAGTTTCTGTTTATGTATTGTGTTGTGATTTACTTGTTGAAATAGAAATCGGATTTTTACAGTTTTGCTGCATATAAATTATGTTAAAATTGTTTCTTAAAATAGAGAAACGATATTGTGGAACATGTTGCTATAATTAGGAACTTTCCTATAAGGCACAAGAACGTACCCAACCACAACTGTACGTAACCGTAGTTACTAACGAGTTTCCTAGTTCTGAGATTGATTTCTCGACGTAACGATCAGATTGTGTCCCAAATAGCCTTAATGATGCAACTAAATGTTTCGAGATAATCCAATCTTACCGTTCAGTTAATTAATGTTGTTAATCTTATATAGTTTTGGTTCGTAAGTTTTTTATGTTTCCAAATAGCGAACAAGCACGAGGCTCACGTTATGATAAGAGGCAACCGACGCCTTTAGACACTATAGCTTTTTTGAAATGACACTTCTTTATCGACGTGTAAGAAAAAATTACCGTCACATTTCTCTGTTACGTTAATTGACCTCTAGTTACACTCCGCAAGAAAACCACTGTATGTTATCGCTAAATTTCATACTGTGTTCTTTGTGATTTTTGTTTTGCCACCTGGTGTATCTTCAAGCTAGATCACAGCGACGCTACGGGACGCACATATTATTTTATGGGTTTGGACGACGAAGAAGCTCATGGATATCTCAATGGTGACTGACAACCTTGGCCTACTCCCATAGATGTTATAGATCCGTTGCAAGCGGAGTGAGTCTATCGGCTTCCCTACACTCCAGACCAGAACGTGACTCAGGTAAACAATGCTTGTCTCTTTCGAGCTTCCTTGTAGGGAGGCAAATGGTCTGTTCTACTCAAAAACAGACCAGCACGGGGAAAACTATTCTTCACTCTTTTTGGAGCCATAACCCACAAAACCACTGCTGGTAGAATGCCGTGTATAAAGTTGCCTGAGTGGGGCCAACGCCTTACCTATCCTGCCGCCAAAATGACACTTACATATTCCGGTTAAGAAGGTCGGGAGAAGACCTGCACATTTAACCTAACACCCAGGCCACTAGATAACAACGTGACTATAACATCTATAGCAGTGGTGGGCAAATTACGGCCCGCGGGCCGGATCCGGCCCTTGAGAGGTTTCAATCAATTTTAGAAACAATATGAACCTTCTTAAAAACGATTAATGGTCAAAATGTTAAAAGACTATTAAAATCTGAACAATTAATATACTGAATCGATACTTCAAACATATATATTGCGTATTCCGTGCGTAATATGCGTAATTATAATTTACTGGCCCGCCACTGTTTTTTTTAACTTACCGGCCCGCGGTCGAAAGAATTTGCCCACCCGTGATCTATAGTGTCTACAGGACACTTTTGTCTCTTACCATAGCAAGAGTCACCTACATAAAAATACCTCACGAACCAAAATTCTACATTCTACACCTATAATATTAGTAGTCTCTAGATCACGATTGACTCTGACCATCAGGCAATCCGATGAGCTTGGATCCCCAGTGGACGCTGGTTTCGGCATATCCTGACAATAAACTTACATTTGGCAAAAGTTAAAAAAGTGAATACGAATCTTCACGTCCATATCCGAGAAGAGGTAGGCAGCGGCGCAACCAGGGCACCCACGACTAGTTGAAGTGACTAAGTCCCTGAATGTGATAGGTAAAAACTATCAACACTCATCCAATCTCGAGCAACATTTTTTTTAATTAGAAAAAACACATTATTCTTTTGTTTCCCGACCTGGGAATCGAACCCGGAACCTCAAGAAGTCGAGTCCAACACATGGACCGCTGAACCACAGAGGCGATAATAATTAGGCAATAGTTATCTAACAAAAAGCGAACGAAACTGTAACAAATTGGCACGAACACTCAAAATAATCGGAAGCAAGTGAGTATAATTGTTCAACGGCCCAATTTCCCCATACAAAAGTGTGAAAAAATAGGCACCATTTATATGGTGGTAACACGTAATAATCGATAAAAGTATATGATAAGATAACAAGCACATTGTTGCGTTTATTGACTCGTCGTTGTATACGGCTGCGACCTTCTCTGTTTAAACGCGCTAATCTGAGGTACTACTGACCCGATTTGAAAAATTCTTTCAGTGTTAGAAAGCCCATTTATCGAGGAAGGCCCATTTATCTATATATCATCACGCTAAGACAAATAAGAGCGGAGCACCAATAAGGAATGTTTCATAATCGGGAGATTTTTTCCTACTGAGAAATCTCTCAGTAGGAAAAAATCTCCCGCTTAGCTTCGGGCACTGCACAAGAGGTTAAAGTTTCGTAAAAATCATGTATGACAGAATTGTTTCTATTTAAAAGTTCTGAAAAAAATCCGCAACAGCATATATCTATCTTTTAAGGCTAGCTCACTATAACCTTTTTTATGCTAACCAAATTTGTTATAAAATAATGCATTATTTGTGAAGGTGTTTTTTTAAACATGACATTAATCCTTATCCAAAGAAATATGTTATTAATCACAAGAATTTAATTTAAAACAAAATTGATACGTACATCCCTCGATTTGAATAAATATCTTAGGAGATATCGTAGTTTTAAAATAACACTATAGTCTACCGACTGCGCGGCCCAGACGCGTGGTCGGATCCCTATGTAACGGTTGTGCTCAGTGAACTATTTTTTAAATTTATAATTTCCAAAATATCATCATTCAATACTTTTTAGATGAATTAGTTTCGTTTTAGTTTACTTATTTTTGTTATTTTCCTTATCTCAATACCTTACTTGATTTTATGGTATTTTAGTGTATTTCTTTTACCGTGGATAATCCATATCTTATCGTACAATAATTAATTTTGGAGTAATTAGTTTTCCAATTATTTATATTTTTGCATTAGTAATAGTATATTATTTAGTTACATGTAAATAAAAAAGACGCTGAGAAAAAGATCTTAACTTTCTCGACAGTCTGCCACTGCAAAACGGCTGCGACTTCCTTGCAGCAATGAGATATAGGATAAAATGACCTTGATGTTGAGTCGGAACATAATAAAAAAATCTTCTTCCTCTTATGAACTTTAATTTTGACTACCCCACAACTAGAGTGACCACTCTTGTCATTAAACCCCAGGAGGATCCCGTTCGTTTTATGTGGAGTTGTCATTGTTGGTATTAATTTTGGCCTGAATGATTTTTACGCAACAATCAATGCTCAAAATTTTGTTATTAGATTTTCTAAATGCGTTTTTCTTAAAAAGTGTCTTCACACCCATATTCCCGAAGAGGTAGGCAGAGGCACAACCAGGGCACCAACAACTAGAAGAAAACACTAAGTTCCACAATGTAATAGGAGGCAAGCCTATCAAATATCCAATATAAAATAGCCAACCGAGCAAATATCCAATCCCTCGCAACGTTATTTTTATTAGACACAAAGTGATAGGTGACACTTATCACTTTGTGGCACTTCGTTTCTTCGGCAAGTCGTGGACGTGCCTCAATTGTACCTCTGCCTACCGCTTCGGGATATAGGCGTGAAGATACATTTACATTATAGGAGTACAAAAAGCTTATTTATAAATAAAGAACATAAGTGACTGAATAGTAAAAACAAAGGCGCATACTTTAATGTCTATCGTCTATCAGACAATGACCTTTTTCAAGGAATCGTATGTCAAAGGAAAACATAGACTATCGGTATGTGAAACAATTGAGAAGTTGAACAATGATATCGAGGTGCGTTTATCTATACTGTGGTTTTGTCACATGTCACGGAGACGGCGGCGTTTTCAAAGGCATAGGTTGTCGTATAAAGTCATAGACTTTAGAACTGCCAATTAAGCTCACTGAATGTAAACACTTCCACAAGTAAGCCATAGACAGGAAAGTAAAATATTGTCAACTTATTTTTAACTGATTACAAAAAAGAGGGGATTAACAGTTCGTCGGTGTATTTTGTTTTTGTTTGTACATTTGTTACACGAATACTAGGCAATAAAGAATGGTTTTGAATTTATTTGTAGGTAGGTCATGATTCAGAGGTGGTTCTAAGTAAATTTGATTAAAATACGACAATCCACGATCAGATCACTGGGATATTATCCGAGGGTTGTGTCAAGAGTCTCCGAAACCGGCGTGTTTGTCAGGTTTGTTAGGATCGTGAGGTCTGGTACTCGATACTATTAATCTACCTCGTAAGGGACTTGGCGTGAAGATATGTATGTATGTATGTATGTATGTATGTACGACAATCCAGTTCTTGCCTACTTGTATTTGCAGAATTGATGGAAAATATAAAAAATGTTTTAGATCTAGATTTGAATAAAAAAAATGTTTGTAACCCATCAGTGGTAGGTTACTATTTTAGGATGAAGTTAATGTTTGACTCAAATATCTCGTTATTTTTTTTTGTTAGAAAAATCAAAATTTAAGGCGAATTCCACGAAATCCAGATTGCGTCCGCTAATTTAGAAAAGGAATTCTTCTTCTTCTTCTTTTATAAATATGGCTTTTGATCGTTTTTCACGACTACTTTGCCATTGTCAAGTTATTTAATTAGTTAATTCTTATACAGTTATAACTCACTATGTACAAAGTCATGTAAGGTCAGGGTCTTGAGTAAAGCGGTGGGAGATTTGACGCCAGCGAGGAAGTATATGATATACTAATTTCTTCATTATTCATGATTATTTCATTTGTGCACTTTCATTGAACAAAACTGATCTGATTCCCACCTCAATTAACCAATTTTACTTAACATAAACACGAAATTCAATAATAATGAAAAAATTAACCACCTTCATTCACGATGGCGCCAAAACTCCAGAAAAGGAGTTAAAGGGAGATTATAAGAAAATTTCAAAGAACACGTCAATGTCAAGTCAAATGTTAACCTAGGTCTCCCTAAGAATCTGTACCACATTCACACTGTATGTCTGTGTTGTCAACCTTGCACCTGACATTTTTATTACGTGACTAAGTCCACGGAAATCATCCCTACTTATTTTTGAAATAACACTGCATTCGAAATAATCTTACTATAATATAATCTCATAATCCGATCTTTGATCTACTGACGCCTGACGTATAAGATAAGCCTTTGGTACCGATCCGGGGTTGTAGCAGGATCCTACCACCTAGTCAAAATCACGGTATTGGACAAAAATTCATGCTAATGTCCTATAAATTGTCTGGCAGATAGGCAGTTGGTTCGTATTCTTCAATGATGTTAAGAACCTACTCGGAGAAAAAACACACGTCTTTAAGCGCAAATATAACGAGACTTTCAGTGTATGACAGTCTTTTTTTTCGCAATACAGCGAACAAGCACGAGGTTCTCCTGATTGTAAAAGCATCTTCACGCCCATATCCCCGAAATGGTAGGCAGAGGCACAACCAGGGCACCCACGACTAGCCGAAGACACTAAGTCCCACAATGTGATAGGTGGCAAGCCTATCGCCAACCGGGCACATTTCCAATCCCAACCAACATTTTTTTTAATTAGAAAATTGGAAAAATCCAATTTTCTTTTATGTTGGCCGACCCGGGATTCGAACCCAGGACCTCATGCAATCAATTCCAACACCCGGACCGCTAGACCACAGAGGCGACATTTATCTATTTAGATTTACAATTATAACCGAAGTCGGTATTTTGCAGTTTAGTAAAGTAACAGTCATCAATTTGACATTTTCTATACAAAACATTACTAGGTACCTATGTGTTGTAGAATATGATAAAATGTTAATTGAAGCCTCTTAGTGCGACCGGTTAGTGATATTTTATCTGAAATTTCCCCCTCAATTTGTATTGAATGTATGAAATGAGAGATACGAAGTGCTCTTTTATTATTGATAAAACTTAGTCGTGTGGGGCCGTGCCTGGTTCGGATAACACGAGCGCTGAAAAACTATAAAAATGGTACCGCCTTACGTAACATCGGATCATGCGATGTCGCTACTTCTCTTAATTTCGGATATTCTCGGATTTTATCATAAAATATGTGGTTTGCATGACTTCATAACCTTGAAATGCGAATTGGAAAACATTTTATACGTAAATTACAATAACATTGTTAGATTATGCTGATAGTTTTGCTGAAACATTTTTCTTTGGTTTATTACATCGCCTCTGTGGTCTAGCGGTTCAGTTATTGGACTTGACTGCATGAGATCCCGGGTTCGAATTCCAGGTCGAGAAACAAAAATAAAATTGGATTTTTCAAATTTTCTAATAAAAACAAACGTTGCTCGGGATTGGACATGTGCTCGGTTGGCGATAGGCTTGCCACCTATCCCATTGTGGGACTTAGTGTCTTCGTCTAGTCGTGTCTCTGCCTACCTCTTCGGGAATATGCGGGTGAAGATACTTTTTTTATTACATAAAGAATAATAATTGTCCCCCTCTGTGGTCGCAGGGTTAACGACTTATTTTTTTTCGGGGTATGCTGAACAGAATGAATGAAAAGAGACAATGCGCAAAGCAGCAAGCACAGGTCAAATAGGTTATTACCAATAGGACTGGTTATGGTAGTGTACTGTGCTGCAAGTTGAACGGGTAAGGATTCCGTCGATATACCTATTCCTGCTGCAATAATGACTCTGTCAGATTTAGGTCTGGAAGGTCGGTCGACATGCACAATAGGCCAACTAAAGACAAAACAAAGAAAGATCGAATAAAATCAATCTACGCGTTAATGAATTGTAACTTAGTATACATTTTGACTTTTACCCCTCTTCCGCGGGTACCCTAAAGGGGTTTAGCGGTATCAAAAATACTCCATAACCTTCCTCGGAACATAGAGTATCTACCTACCTGCCAAATTTCGTTGCGATCCATTCAGGAGATTCGGTGTGATTCGTGGTCGGGATACATACAGATAGACAATCGGGTTCGATTCTCGGCTGCGGCAGGCAATTCTATTATAAGCATATGGATGTGTACATTTCCGGGTCTGGATGCTTATAATTTTTTTCTGGTATCTATTTAAACATTTCTCTGTATTACAATCGTTGACTAACAGCCATAACACAAGCATATCATTTGTTTACTTTGGGGTTAGATTCAGTTTGTGTTACTCATCCAGTGATATTTATCCTTATTTTTTTTTTGTTATAAGCCGGCCTGGCGAACTTCGTACTGCTCGCCACTGAGAGAAATTCGTCGTCGTCATCGGTATGAGAAAAAATAAAATTTGATTTTTCCTGAATTTTTCCAGGTTTTCTCTTCATATGAACCTTCTTCTGACAATAACTAATAAAAAAATTATTATGTGTAAAATTGGTCCTTCCTTTCACGCGATATGCAATGGCCAAAAGAAGTAGGGATTCATTTTTTTATAATATATAAAGAAAAAATCTAGAAATGTGTTGTGCTGCCTAAATTTAGTCGCCAGCACATAGATTCTTTTAAAAATTTTTACATATATACATACATTTCTTCATGCCAAGTCTCTTACGGGGTAGGCAGAGTATCGAGTGCCAGACCTCACGATCTTGACAAACCTGACAATCTTTAATGTACCGAATTCATTATTCTATAGTTCTTTAATTTTGACCGCCTAACTACATCGACCAACCGCGAGGCTCGGGTTCGATTCCCGACGGGGGCAGGCATTTGTGTGATGAACATTTAGATGTCTGCCTTTTCGGGTCTGGGTGTTTATTAAATTTATTCTGGCATCTATCTAAGGATTTTATATGTATTAGTATCGTTGACTAGCAGCCATAACACAAGCATATAATTTGCTTACTTTGGGGTTAGATTTAATTTGTGTGATTTGTCCAGGGATATTTATTTAATAATACTGAATGAAATGCGGATATAAATATTTGCTATAGGTACCAATTAATAAGGTAAAGACAAAAGGAAAGTGAGGGTATTCCGTGACGCTTTCAAATATTTCCGGACGTTACCGCGATCTGCTTTTCATGACGGACTAATCACGAACCCGACATTTAACTATCTGTCGTCCAGCTATTTAAGAGAGATATAGTCTAGCACCAAGATCTTAAAGCAATGTTTATTTAGGAATGTCCAATATTTTTTTATGATATTGGAAGGCAAACAAGCAGACG
>NJDC01001453.1:57445-70520 GCA_002245475.1 Calephelis virginiensis
AGTGAGGGTATTCCGTGACGCTTTCAAATATTTCCGGACGTTACCGCGATCTGCTTTTCATGACGGACTAATCACGAACCCGACATTTAACTATCTGTCGTCCAGATATTTAAGAGAGATATAGTCTAGCACCAAGATCTTAAAGAAATGTTTATTTAGGAATGTCCAATATCTTTTTTTATGATATTGGAAGGCAAACAAGCAGACGGATTTCCTGATGGTAAGAAATTCACACCGCCTAGAGACACCAAAGTTGGTAATGGTGCGTTGCCAATCTGAGGCCGGGATGTTAGGCATCGAGTAAAAGTAAGTTTACCGGCTACCTTACCCAGCAAACCGGAACACGTCATGACGTTTTGGCGGCAGGAATAGGTAAGGTGGTGGTACCAATCCGGGTGAGTCCCTGCGAAACTCTACCATCTAGTCCAGAGGTTCCCAAACTTATTTCATGGAGCGCCCACTTTGAAAATCAGTTGTTTTGTAGCGCCCCCACCTCGTTTTTTTCTTGTCAATAACCTCAATAACATATTTGTTGCGCCTAGTTTAAAAAAAAAACATTTTTTTCAAGATTTATACCGCCCCCCTCTAGGCTTCCAGCGTCCACAAGGGGGCGTTATCGCCCACTTTGGGAAAGGCTGATCTAGTCAGATGTCACGGTGTTAGTGACGGTAAGGCTATGCTCGCCTTTTACGAGCTGCCTGGCAGGAAGGCAGATGGTCTATTCTGCAAACGAGCCTGGACCAATTCAGGGAAATAAGCTAAGTGTCCAAAATGTTTTGGCTCACTTTTTAAATTATGGGTAGACGGTTTTTCCGATGACGAAAGATGTTAATGTGATATTGCCAACCTAAGAACGGGATTGAAAGACTCATACGAGTTAGTCTTGCTAGTTTATCGGCTATCACATAGCGACGTGCGATCTGTGAAGTTTTACAGCGGAAACCCTTACGAGACTTACCTTTTAGTCTGAATGAATATACCTGGTAGTAACAATCTAGTCATCATGCATCAATGAATAATGGTTACTCTAGTGGGCGTTGGGATCGACGCATCCATTTGTCGATGTCATCGTTTCACAAAAATATCTATTTACTTTGATTAAAATGTAAAGCATTGGTCGAACACACAATATTCTATTTTATTGTTATTTTATATTTTAATAAAAAGTAAAACAATTAATACTAATAATTTAAAATGTAAAAAAATTGTCTGGCACTCGATACTCTCTGCCTACCCTGAATGGGACTTGGCGTGAAGATATGTACGTATGTGTAAAAAAAATGTAAATAAGATATGTTAAATATATATGCTCACAATATTTTATTATCATTTAAACATTAAATCTGAGTTTAAAAAAACATTTTAAATTATAACAGAGCATGTAAAAAGTTGGATATATGCATTCCATATTTTCATGGATTTCATGTTTATTTTATATAAATAATAAATAAATATCCCTGGGCAAGTTACACAAATTGAATCTAACCCCAAAGTAATAGTCAACGATGCTAATACATGGTAATACTTAAATAGATACCTACTAGAATAAATTTAATAAACACCCAGACCCGGAAATGCAGACATGTAAATGCTCATCACACAAATGCCAGCCCCCGTTGGGAATCGAACCCGAGCCTCGCGGTTAGTCGGTGTAGTTAGGCGTGTACGCTAGCCACTCGACCTACGAGGCGGTCAAACTACTTTTATACTACGCACTGCACTATCCATATAGTGTTCTTTAGATATCGTATTTATTTATGTGAAGACAAACAGCCCGCGAGTCTGGAACTCTCCAAACATCTATATTAATACAAATATTGACCTCGATGCATTAAATGTCATTAAGGACAAGTACCTACCAATGTTCTTAGTTTGCTTTCTTTATTACCGTTACCAACTGTTATATGCTAACGGCGACACTCAGAAAAGGCAATTATCTCTTAATCAGTCATTAAGTCGACATTTTCCATACAAAATTGTGACCTCTGTGGTGTAGCCATCCGGCGTCGGACTTCACTTCTTCAAGTCCCGGGTTCGATACCCGGATCGGGCACCAAAAATGTAGAAAATTGTGTATTATTAAATTAGTAAATTATTTAAAATTGTAAATTTTCTAATAAAGATAACTTTGCCCATGACTGAACCGGCACTTTGTGGGACTTAGTGTCTTCGGCTAGTCGTGGATGCCCTGGTTCTGCCTACCTTTTCGGGGATATGGGTGTGAATATACTTTTATAAAAACTGTGACCTAGTGTTATATTAAATATTAATTGAAGTAGTCGCCTCTGTGGTCTTGCGGTTCAGTTGCTGGACACGACTGCATGAGGTCCTGGGTCGGGTAACAAAAAGAAAATGTGGTATTTTCAATTTTCTAATAAAATAAATGTTGTTCGTGATTAGATGGATATGTGCCCGGTTGTCTTGCCACCTATAACATTGTGGTATTTTGTGTCTTCGGCTAATCGTGGGTGCCTTGGTTGCGCCTCAGCCTACTTCTTCGGGGATATGGGCGTGAAGATAATTTTTTTTTAATAATAAAATTATTAAAAATGAAATCTAATAAAATCTAAGGGATTGTAATGAATCGGGTAGTAGGTACTTATTTTACCGGAATAGATAGTAGTACCATTCGTTCAAGTTAATCATACTCGAATGGTAGAGTAATAAGTAATACTCATTATTACTTCCGTTTTTAATGATAACTTGCCGCGAAATCCTTTAAAAAAACTTATCAATGAGTCTATTAGACATTACTTCAATATCCATGCTTGCTAATTCAAAATTAATGATTATTCATTAAACGTATTAAAAAAGATAATTTTGGTCATGTGAATGATTAGAATATTAATGATTTATAGCAGTAGAATCGATTCGGTTATCTGCACTTAAGAATTTAAATTGTATTTTAGATAAATACAATATACATATACAGTCAGACCCGCGTTAAAGTGCAACCCCGAAAATGGGACAAATTAGACCGAAAACTATCAAAGAAAATGGGTCTAAAAAAACTAATTTGTTTCCAAATTTTCGACCTACGTCCCTGTGTCCCTTTGTACGCTTAAATCTTTAAAACTACGCAGCGGATTTTAATGCGTTTTTTTTAATAGATAAAGTGATTGAAGAGGAAGGTTTATATGTATATTTCATAACCGTGCGAAGCCGGGGCAGACCGATAGTAATATATAAAAATGAATCCCTGTTTAGCGTGGTCGGAAATACATCACACTTGAACCAACTTCGCTAATTATTTTTTGTTGCGTTAGTGGTGGCATCTTCACGCCAATATTCCTGAAGGAGGCCTTACAACTAGGGTACCTACGACTAGCCGAAGACATTAATTCATACAATGTGATAAACAAAAACGTAATTTTATTAGCAAATTGAAAAAAAGGTTATTTTTGTTACCCGACCAAGCCTCATGAATTTTAGTCCAATCTCGGATCGCTAGACTACAGACGCGAAAGTTTTGGCGCCATCGAGAGAAAAGTTGGTCGAAATTTTTTCATAATTATTTCGTGTTGATATTGAGTGAAATTAGTCAATTTTAGTGGCATTTTGTACAATTTTGTTGAAATAATCATGAAAAAATTAACGTGTCGTGTGTTTCCTCGTTGCCGCCAAATATCATTACATGAGCTTGAGTAATAAGGCCACTGATCTACCTGAACGCCTGACATGACTTACTGACGACTCATGACTGATGACAAATTATAATTTATTAAAATTGATATAAAATTTGATGCAATTTCTAATTGACTAATGGCAAAATACTAACGCATAGGCCAAAACCTAAAAAAAAGAAAAAGAAAAAAAGACCACAGAGGCGATAATTATTTACTAAATCATCTAGTAATAAATAAATATTAGCCTAGTTCCATCTAATGTGTATTGAATAAAAAGGTTAAAGTAAAACACAAATACAAAAGTCATCACCATCTCAGCGTGTAACCCAACGACCTCACTTTCAAACTTAACAAAAGCAAATAAGCCTTATTACAAGTCGGTATCTAAGACCGCTATTGAAAAAACCGCTGCGTGATGAAGCGGAGACGGCGGTATCTAAACAATTAGGCATCGAATTTCACTTTTCCGATGCCTTTCTCATTTTTTTATAGTACGGCCACACAAATAAACATATAAAAAGTATCTTCACGCTCATATTCTCGAAAATATAGACGGAGGCACAAGGCGCACCCACGACTAGCCGAAGACACTAAGCCCCACAGTGGGGTAGGTGGCAAGTCTATCGCAAAACGGGCACATATCCAATCCCGCGCAACGTTATTTTTATTAGAAACAGATAAAGTATCTTCACTTCCATATCCCCGAAGACGTAGGCAGAGGCACAACCAGGGCACCCACGACTAGCCGAAGTCATTAAATCTCACGATGTGTTAGGTGTTGAGCCTTCTGATATCATTTTGATTATAATAAACAGATTTTCTAATATACACTTAAATAACACCTAATAGGCTACACGAAAGGCGATTATTGCAAGTTTTCCTTTTTTGAATGAATTTTACAATAATACCATATATTTCGACAAACTATGGCTAATCTAGTAAGCAAACTACATCTGTTATTTAAGATTTAATTGTGTTTTTTTTAAAATAGAAAAACCGATGATTTTTTATTTAAAAATCATGACTTCCATTTTTTGGGTCGACAATTCACTGTGACTATGGACTATGGAAAAAATATTACCTTTAAAATTACAAGATTCAACTACTAGTCAGTAATAGTATCGTCTTATATTAACGACACTACACAAGCAAAATCGAATAAAACTTTTACATAACCGAAATGAAGAAGTGTTATTTAAAAAAATTAGAATCTTCGCAAATTTCAGCTTCGGTTTTGGCCCTAAAATCTTGTTGCGGCTTTAATTTCGGTTCCGTCAAAAATTGGCCTGTATTCGTAAATCATAATATGCCGATTGGTAAATTTCGCTGCTACATAGAACTTCTCAATTATTTAGTCTGTATAATATTTCATAATGAATAAATATTTTAATAAATATGTTACCCCTGCACTTTATTGATTTGTCTTTTCCTTTAATTTGACACTACTAATGACCTATGTAAAAAAATGCAAAATGTTGGAGTAAGTTTCGGTTTAAGTTTCAGCCGAAACTAAGAGCAAGGCCGAAAGTTCGGTTTTTATTCCGGTTTCGGCTGTAAAACCAGCTCCGGTAAGACACTATTTAAAACATAAACCCATTTGAAACACACTGTTTTTTTCTATATTCATGACTGTTTATACAAAGGCCATGCATTTTAACGATATCAGTAAAGTTGTTAATGTAGAGACGGAAGAATATAAACATGGCGGGGTCATCAGCACATCTAAAATAGATCGAAACCTAGACGCGGATCTGTTAAACTAATAATAACCCAAGTATGGTGTTTAATAGACGGATATATGGCTTTGGTCGTGTTCTGTAGTGGAGTATGGGGGGGAGGGGGGGGTGCCTTATATCATTAAATATAATTTGTATTGTCTAAATCATTTCTACTACTGTTTTCGATGAGACACGTGACACATATTTTCTATGTTTTAAAATAACACATAAATAATACCGATGATAGCCTCTGTGGTCTAGCAGTCCGGCGTCGGACTCGACTTCTTGAGGTCCCAGGTTCGAATCCCGGGTCGGGCAACAAAAAGAGAATTGGGTTTTTCCGATTTTCAAATTGAGAAAAAGAACGTTGCTCGGGATTGGATATGTACCCGGCTGGCGATAGGCTTGCCACCTATCACATTGTGGGACTTAGTGTCTTCGGCTAGTCGAGGTTGCCCTGGTCGTACCTATGCCGAGGTAGTTCTTACCATCAGGAGAGCATTGTGCTTATTCGTTGTCTTATAAAAAATAAAAAAATATCTTTCCCGCGTACTATTGAAAATAGTAATAAACAGTAAAAAAGTATCTTCACGCCAGTATCCCAAAATGGCGGGCAGAGCTACAACCATGGCACCCACGACTAGCCAAAGACACCAAGTCCCACATTGTGATAGGTGGGAAATTTATCGCCAACCGGAATAATATCCAACCCCAGCCAACGTTGTTTTATTAGTAAACTAGCTATTCCGGCGAACTTCGTTTTACTGGTTCAGTTTGTATGGAAAAAATTACAGTGTTGTCATTCCTAGTTTTCTTCCAATCGAGTGGAATAAAAAGTATCCCCTGACCAACTCCTGATTCTAAGCTACCACTCCATCAATATTCGGCCAAACTGGTTTAGCTGTTTATAAAAAATATTATTAATAATGCAACTAACACGACTTTCTTTTATAAATCACATTTCCTTATGGCTACCCGACACGGGGATCGAACCCGGGATTTTACGAAGTTAAGTCCAACACCGGACCGCTAGACCGCAGAAGCGACTAATTAACTAATGTCATAGTATATGTCAGTTTTAATTAAATAATGTCATAACTAGTCGTGTGCATAGACGCGGACTTAACCACTAATTAATAGTTTTATGTTTGTGCAGTTACCTAATCGCTCATGGACTTATCCGATGTCAGGGACTTTCAAATCTATAGTTTTTGTCGATTTATTCACCTAATGAAAATCATAAACGTGAAAATGAAGGCTAGACTCGCTTTGCATAATTCTGTGCTTATTCCAACGTTATTGTGTGGAAGCGAGAGTTGGGTATGTCAGAAATAGCATGAAAGTAGGATCAATGCGGTCGAAATGAGAGCACTACAGAAAATAATTGATTTTATTAAAAATTGCAAAAATTTGCAATATTCAATAAAAGTTTTCTAATAAAATAACGTTGCCCGGGATTGGATATGTGCCCGATTGGCGATAGGCTTGCTACCTATCACATTGTGGGACTTAGTGTCTTCGGCTAGTTGTGGGTTCCCTGGTTGTGCCTCTGCCTACCCCTTCGAGGATATGGGCGTGAAGATACTTATTCCGAGTCCCTATCTGAAATATCGTTAACTAATTCGAAAAAAACCTTGTAAACATAATTGAATCGTAATAAAACTGCAAAAATGACATCGTCATAAAAAAATATTTATTTATATTTTTCTCGAATTCCATCATCGGAGCCTAAGTTTTCGGCAATGAGACAACATCTAAACTACGCTTTATCAAATTAAAATAATAATTTTTAAATCGATTCAGAAAAACCAAGAAGGTTTCGGTGAAATCATCGATTAATATACTTGAAAAATTTGAGAGGTCGAACATTTAATCATCCCGTTTACAAAGTCGGTCAAAAACAAGGTCTGGTTATATGTGTTTATAAAATAACACACGGCCGTATTGACATTTACAAGTTTAAAATGGTCTCGCCGAATTTAATGATTTCTGATTTGTTGTATAATTTATTGATTTCTTTGCCCCCAATTGCAAAGCAATTTTTTAAACGTTGAAAAAGAAGATAAAATTAATAACGTGACACGGTCAAGCGTAGTTACAAATTTTGTCAACATACAGAGTTCATGATGTAAAGTTTTGTGTATAATTGTATGTCGTTTATATACAGGATGTGAGGCGAACGATTGACAAAACGAAAATGGTGAAGAGGTGGCATTATTTGCAAACATTTTTGGAAAATTGGACTATATAAGGACATTATCTTCTACTACATTTTTCATTTTTCTCATAAATTCACTCTAAATATTTGTTTATTTATTTTTCAATACAGTAAATTAGTTCAATACAAATCAAAATTATTTAAAGCTTCTGTGTCGACAAACAGTTATTGTACAATATATATTATGGGTTAAGTATTAAACACTGAGTTGGGTCTAACTATGGTTAAATCACCTTATGTTATGTTTGACAGTTTAACTCAATATTAAATGTAACCCGAGAATGTGCAAGAGGCCCTAAGAATTTCAATTTTGGGAGAGCTAAAAATTCAATAAAAAATAACAACAATTTATTTATCAACACTTACTACTTACTTTCCACTATATATTTTTTTATTTTTATAGTTTTTATAGTTTAATTTCACAGTTTGTTATATAGCCCTGACGATGCTTGTTTAGTGAAACCGTTTGGCCAAGCTATAAAATAAAAAATAAAAAAAAATGTATTGTGGAAAGTAATAGTGTTGTTGAATAAATTGTTTCAAGAATGGAATTACACCAAACACCGAAAATGAGGCCTAACATCCCGGCCTCAGGTTGGCAACGCACCATTGCCACCTTTGGTGTCTCTAGGCGACGTGAATGTCTTACCATCAGGAAATCCGTCTGCTCGTTTGCCTGCCTTTCAATATCATAAAAAAAATCCCGAAAGTCAAAACAACCTTTTTACCATATTTCGTTTACCCAACCATACGCCAGCACCCTAATAACTCAATATTAAATGTAACCCGGGAATATGCAAGTGGCCCTAAGTGACTTCTTTATCGACGTATGACAGAAGTTTTCAGTCACATTTTCCTGTACCGCTCAACAAAAAAAAAACAAATCGGTCGATCTTAGGGTGGTGTCAAGAGTCTCCCAAACCAACGTGTTTGTATAAAAAGGGTAATGAATATGAAAGAAACCAGAAAGGTCTACAGGAATCGTGGCATTTTGCACTCAATACTCTCTGCCTACCCCGTAAGGGACTTGGCGTGAAGGTGTGTATGTATGTAAATGAAATGTAGCCGCGAGCTACATTTAGTCATATCATACGTCAATTTAGATTAACTAATACGAGTATCATGGTATGTTACGAATGTCTAAGCACGGACATAATTAGTCGACTAATTAATGGATTCATGTATGTGCAGCAACGTATTCGCTCGTTAATATATCTGATGGAATCATACTTTCAATTTTTTTACTTTCTATCGTCGACATTCGGTGGAACTCCTTTTATTTTTAAAACATTTGCTCGTATATTTCATCAGGTTGCTTTTAAAAAAATATCTGATATAGGTATATCGCTTTCTCTGACAGTAACATGGTTTCAAATAGCCTGTGATATTTTTTTAGCTAAGACGCTATTCAATATTTTTATAGATATATATTGGTCTTAGATATTGGTCGTAGCTTTATGCGTGGATGGATGCAAAAAATAAGCAATTTTTTTTACTTAATTATTTGTCAGGAGAAGGTTTGTACTTAAAAAAAGTTTTACGGAATATAAGATTTTTTTAGGAAAATTTAAGAATTAAATAAGCAATTATAGTGAAACCTGGACAACGTCTGTCGACTCAGCTATTAGTGTGATAAAAAAACACTTACGCTTCACAAAAAAATACATTTAGACACATGTTTAATTCAACTGTCTGAAACTGACATTCAACTAATAATATGCTACGTATGGATGACGTGGCACCATCTCTTTGGTTGAGAATTCAATTTTAGAGTGTTTAGTTAAACATGTGTGTAACAATTGTTTATTTTTTTGTATTAAGACGGTAAATGATGAAAATTGCCACTTGCAATTGTTGTTAGACGAGAACTCTACTTATAGTTGAATTTCTTCGGCACCGGTTCAGTTTGTATAGGGAAAAAAAAAATTGTTTTTTCAAGTTTGCTCTCAATCGAACGGGATAATAAGTACCCAATGTCCGACTCCTGGTTCTTAGTTACCTCCCCGTCAATTTCCATCAAAATCAGTTCATCCGTTCCTGAGTTATACATAGTTAATAGCTGTTCTGGCAAAATTCGTTCCACCCTATCAATTGATATGGGAACAATCAAAATGGTGTTTTTCTAAGTTTCCCGGCAGTCGAACAAAATATTAAGTATCCTATGTCGTCTCCTGGTTTTAAATACCCTCAATTTCCAGCATAATCGGTAGCCGTTCTTAACACGACTTATGCGATTTTTAAACCCTTACGTGAATGAAGAGCCAACTCTTACCTGAAACGAAAGAATAAGGTAAGGTTAAAATCATGTTACAATAAAACAGTCCTCGTTCTTAGAAAATCATAAAAATCTGTATGTATGCAGGTACGTGTTGTGTATTTGCATGTGTGTACATGTTAGTTATGCTTTTTCTTTTATTTCTTAAGGTTTTGGCATTCACGTTAGTATTTTGCCATTAGTGAAGTAGAAATTTGCATCAAATTTACCAAACTCGGGATTCAGTAATAATTAATCATAAGTCAATCGTCAATAAGTCATGTCAGGGTTTCGGGTAAAGCGGTGGCCTGATTACTCAAGCTCATATAGTTAGATTTGGCGGCAACGAGAAAATACACGACACGTTAATTTCTTCATGTTTATTTCATTTGTGCACTTTCACTGAACAAAATTGTACAAAATGCCACCAAAATTGATTAATTTCACTCAACATAAACACGAAATTCAATAATTAATAAAAAACTTCGACCATCTTATCTCTCGGTGGCGCCAAAACCCCTTAGTTATTCATCGCTTAGATTTATTACTTGGACGTTTCCAAATTCAAAAACAGAAATCATTCACAATTGCGCGAAAACATCAACGAATTGAGGAAGAATGTAATAATTTAACATCGAACACGTGTAGTCACATGTTATATCCACATATACATTTAAGTGGCTCATTAATAATTTTAAGCACCTTATCTCTGATTAAATAGAAGAAATTAAAATCTTGCAAGGAGCAATCAATTTACATAGCAAATAAAGTGAGACAACAACTTTCTCGTGGAATATTCGAAATATGCGCGCAAAAAACGAATCGTGACGCGACGAAAGGATGGTTTCATGTGTCATGATCTAGTCATGGCGGATCCATCTATCATCGTACTTAAATCGACTTGTCAACATTAACAACTTCATTTTGTTCAGCTTTAAGGTGCCGGCGACAGCAGCATTTTTTATGTCTATTTATCCAATTAGTTATATATCCTATAGGTAATAGTGAACAATCAGATACCTTTCCTGATGGTAACGGACAACAACCATCCATAAACAGCGAAGACGTTACTGATGTGAGGTGGCAGAATAAAAAAGTCAGTATTAATCATTGTAAGCTGATATACATCATTCTAATACCAAATAATTAATTAACTATCCAGATAGTAACCACTTAAGTTTAGAATTAGGGCAAACTTTTTTTATAACTTTTGGGGCTTTGAAACAAGGTTTTTTTGCAAAAATCTTGATTTACATTACGTTAAGGATCTAGACTACATCATCCTCCGTATTTATACTTGCCGTCTATCCAGTGGTAATATAAATGTTAAAGTTTTAACGAAAGTAGATCAAGTTAATAGTAAGAAGAAAATTGTAATAACGTAATCATACAATCTTATTAACAACTAGCCTCCGTCGCCGACCTCTTAAGCCGTTATTTTAAGTATTTAACTCATAAAAATAAACCAGGTACATTTTTATCAAAGTATTTCATAACATAGTCGTGAATGTTAAGAAGAGATAAAATATACTTTAGCAAAGACATGGCGAGTTAAAGCTACTAAATCAATAATGAAATCCTTAGACCAGGGGTTCTCAAACTAAATCCTATTATTCACTTACATAATTTGAGGGCAGTAAAATGGCAAAAATTTGCCTTTCTACTAGCAAGGTAGAAGTGTGTACTGGAGCGTGGGAGCGTCAAATATGAATGTCATATATATGAGGAGCTTCCCTCCAACATAGTCTGTTATCGTTTTTTATTTATTTGAAATATCACAAAGAGAATATAACTGAACAATTTTTTTTGCATGTTCGTGAATTTAGTTGACTTATAATGTACCCAAATTATAGCCAGATGTTTTATTTTCGTAACATTTCGATAACTATCATTTAACAAAATTATTATTAGGGAAGAAACGATTAAACCATTTTTTTTACTATATTGAGAACCTGTCGCTGCCATACTAACCCATGAAGCGAGAGCTGACATTTACCAAGCTTCATGAATTCGAACATAAGTTTTTAAAAACGAATTGTAGGTTCAGAGAAAATGACGGACAAGGTATCTGGTATAGAGATATTATTTGGCTAATATACTATATACAATTTTTCTTTTGGTAAACATGGGATCAAGCCACAATATTTTTATAGTAGGTCCATTACAGACATATTATTCTGAAAATGTTATCCCATCCAAAATGTCTAAATAAGTTAGGAAGGTTCAAAAATATGAGAGATCACTGACTTGGCGATAAGGCCGCCTTTGTGTATCTATAATTTAAGTTTTATTTGATGTATTTCTAATTTCTCTGTATTTAGTGCATAAAAAACAGTTCTTGTATTGTAATATGACGAAATATTTTGAGACAAGGAAGTTTGATAGATTACATTAGCATAGTAGTGTCCTTGCGCTAGCTTTGCTCGTCATGACAGAGTGCACGCAATCTCTTTGTTTTAAGTTACATCTATTTTGTGAAGGCTCGAAAGGAATACTTAGAGATATTCTCCTGCATTTAAAGAAAACTAAGTACATATTATCATTAACTAAGAAAAAAAAATATATTTACTAAATGTTACTATACTTAATGAAATAACAAACTTTATTGTTCATTAACAATAACAATAGTCTTTAAAATGTTATATTACCTAAGTTACACAAAAGCGATCTTTGCGCATGATTGCAATATCTACCAGACAACCATAGGCCGAAGAAAAATATTTATATAACTGTATGATTTGATATACATACATATATATTTTTAATTCATGTTAAGTCAAAGCCCTCCTTGAGACACTTTTAGGATGTTTTTTAAACTCGGTCTAGCATGTCATGTCTCTGGGATTGCATGACAAAGTTTGAGAACCACTGTCGTAGACAAATTAAATAACATACCTATTTTGACAATTAGAAAATTTATTGAGCTTTTATTAGTCGTAAAACTGTGACAGTTAGAATTCGCAATTAGGTAAATTATAGACTACCGGAAATTAGGTGTTTATTGGCCACAAACCTAAATTCTATTTATTATCAAACTGTCTAACATTTGTCGATAAAAATAAACACATAAATATCTATGTGTCAATTTATCTAAGTTAATATATAATTTCTTTATTTACGTTAATTTCACATGTTGTGATGTAACTAACATCTTTTTTCTAAAAGACTTTCGTAAAACAAAGAAAACTTAATTTAAGTAGTGAATCTCCCTGTGTTGGTCCGGGCTCTTTTGCAGAATAGACCATCTGCCTTCCTGCCA
>NJDC01001454.1:0-15323 GCA_002245475.1 Calephelis virginiensis
GTTTTATGAAATTCTATTCAGTGGTTTTTTCGTCAGTGTAACAAACACCCATCTATACATTCCTATGCTCTTTCAAATTTATACATTTTGTGAAAGAAGATAATTTAACATGTTGAAAAGATTACAATTTTGAGGTTCATAGGTTCATAAGTAGGTACTTATGAGCAACTTCTAAAACAAAACTTGCATTTCGTAATATGACTGATCTCAATAAATTCTGAAAATTTATATAACTTTCTAGAACTTGACGATCTTACCGCGTGCGACTTGACAGCCTCGTTAGTCGGGACCTAACACCACCGAACAATGGCGAGGCACAATTTCAATCCCCGACGAAGCAGATATTTGTATGATGAACATTTAAATATTAGTATTTCCAGGTCTTTATTAAATTTATTCAAAATTATACAAGCATCGCCTCTTTGGTCTAGCGGTCCGGGTGTTGGACTTGACTGCATGAGGTCCCGGGTTCGAATCCCGGGTCGGCCAACAAAAAGAAAATTTGATTTTTTCAATTTTCTTATTAAAAAATTGTTGGTCGGGATTGGAGATGTGCCCGGTTGGCGAAAGGCTTGCCACCTATCACATTGTGGGACTTAGTGTCTTCGGCTAGTCGTGGGTGCCTTGGTTGTACCTCTGCCTACCTCTCCGGGGATATGGGCGTGAAGATACTTTTTTTTATTAAATTTATTACAGTGTATATTTAGGTATACTTTGGGGTTTGATCAATTTGTGTAATTTGTCCAAACATATTTAATTATTTGTTCCGTGATAAAATGATCTGGTAATGTTGATCTCACCGCCGCTAGTAATTTAAAGCACACAACCAAAATAGATTCCTGTACCTTCATAAACGAGCGTACTGTCTCGAGTCTGTACATTTAGAAGTATTTTGTAAATTAAAATAAATAAATGAATATCCCTGAACATTCTTAACAAGTATCCTACATAAAATGAATGTAGCCCCAAAGTAAGCAAATTATATTCTCATGTTTTGGGTGTTCGTCAACGAGGGAGTCCATTACGACATATATGTAATTTTTGGACCCGTAGTTCGTAGCAAAAGTGCTACGAAAAAACGTAACAGAGAAAGGAAATGAAATTAAATGAAACATATTTATTTGAATATGTATATTAAATATCTTCACGCCTATATCCCCGAAGAGGCCTATAGGTAGGATATAGAGGCAAAAACAGGGCACCCACGACTAGCTGAATACACTAAGTCCCACAATGTGATAGGTGACAAGCCTATTGCCAACCGGGTACATATCCAATCCCGAGCAACTTTTTTTTTTTCACAAGTCAGACAAGTCCAACAACTAGACCTGATTAGAACTGAACCGCTAGACCACAGAAGCTATTAATTTATAGCTAGCGTATATGTACAACTACGTCGACCAATCGCGAGGCTCGGATTCGATTTCCGACGGGGGCAGGCATTTGTGTGATGAACATTCAGATGTCTATATTTCTGGATCTGAGTGTATTATTTTAAGTATTCCTACGTATTAGTATCGTCGACTAACACCATAACACAAGAATATAATTTGCTTACTTTGGGGTTATATTCAATTTGTACAACTTGTCCAGAAATATTTATTTATTTATAATATATACAAAAATAGAATTAATAGTACCTCGGGCTAATCGTAGGTTGTAACTCTCCATAAGTGATAAGACTGAAAGCTTCTCTATCATGCCAAATTCGTAGCCAATTTGTCTACCAACCGTAGCAACACGGCTACGAAAAGAAGCGTAACAGAGCTTTATGTTGTTATGTGTATTGTTAATACTTTAAAACAATAGTAATGTAAATACTTTAAAAATGTTAATACTTTAAAAGCAAACAAGCAGCCTGATGGTAAAAAATACACGTCGAAGTTGATGATGGTGCATTGCCAACCTGAGGCTGAGATTTCAAACCTAACACACCTGCTACCTTACCCTCAATACCAGAACGTGACAGTGGCTAGCACTCGGGCAAATTGTTAGTAAGTAAACTATAACAACTACTTTCGCACTTTCCTAAACAAAGTTTTTACTGCAGCAAAATGTTTGGATTCCAAAACTAACAACGAAAAGATACTAAATCTTCTAAATAAATCTTCACGCCCATATCCTCGAAGACTTAGGCAAAGATAAACTACGTCACCCACGACTAGCCTAAGACTGTAAGTCCCACAATATGATAGGTGGCAAGCTTATCGTCAACCACATATGCAATAACGGGCAACGTTATTAGCTTAAGATAATTAAAAATACGTAATTTCTAATTTTTCGATCCGGGGATCGAACCCGAGTCAGAGCCGATGACACTTCAACGTGTGTACAAAGTCGCGGACAACAGCTAGTCTTATTTAAACTCATATCGTATTTCCCCAGTATCATAACAGATTACAAAAAAAAAGAATTTTCATACACAATTCCGGTTCCCTAGACGATAATACGTCTTTGTCTAATCGGTTTTTAAAATATTCTTTCATAACTTTGTTACTCTGGTGACATCTTCACAACTTCGTTCATGGGTAATCAGAATTAATGATAACGGGGAATACTTTCAAACTTTGTCTTTTGTAACTTCATAAAATAATTAAATATTTGTACCTGGAATAATTTTCTGGGATAATTCTATTAAGTTTTTTTTGTAAGACTAGCTGTCACTCTGGCTTCACCTGGTTTTGAAATTGGCCAGCTCTTCCACAGAAGGCTGGTAAGACATCGGGATTGATAGACCCATGTGGAAATATATTTATTTTTTATTTATTTATTTTATATTTTTTCTATTTAATTAAATAAATAGTAGTTTGTGTAAAAAGGAATGTTTATCGTTCTGGAAGGTCCAATGTTTTACTAAAATTCATTAAATTAGGTTCAGTCGTTTAGACAATAAAAAGAAACATATATATATAAATATACACTTCATTTATAATAATAGCAAGGATTACTCAGTCGGCTTCACACAATATTTTAACAGGATATATTATACACTTTTATGTTTATCACCAGTTGGCTCGGCGAACTTCGTTTACTTTGCTCCACCGTACACCCGGAGTGAAGATATATAATTATGTAAGATCACATGTACGTTCAAATTTTTTTCTGATATGGTTACATTTTACTGAGTATTTTTATGTCTGTCAGTAACTCCTAAACTAGAAAAAATATGGGATTTTCGTATCTACTTATTCTTAACGAGTAGCTCAATAATCAAGTTTCATGTTTCCAACTTAAAAAATGACGGTCTTTCATACAAACCTTCAACCCCTATTTTACCCCCTTAGGGGTATAATTTTCAGAAACGCTTAAATATTTATTTACTCATTTTAAATAAGTAGCCCGAAATTAAAGTTTGATATTCCTAACTTAAAAAGTGACGGTCCTCCATACAAACTTTCAACCCCTTTTCCAGCCCCTTACGGGTAGAATTTTCAGAAATGCATTTACTCATTTTTAACAAGTAGTCGAAAAATAAAGTTTCATGTTTCCAACTTAAAAAATGTCGGTCTTCCATACAAACTTTCAACCTCTATTTCACGTCCTTAGTGGTAGAGTTTCCAGAAACGCTTAAATATTTATTTACTCATTTTAAATAAGTAGCCCGAAATTAAAGTTTGATATTCCTAACTTAAAAAGTGACGGTCCTCCATACAACCTTTCAACCCCTTTTTCAGCCCCTTACGGGTAGAATTTTCAGAAATGCATTTACTCATTTTTAACAAATAGTCGAAAAATAAAGACTCATTTTTCCAACTTAAAAAGTGACAATCTTCCTTAAAAATTTTCACCTCCTTAGGGGTAGAATTTCCAAAACCCCGTCCTTACTGGGTTGCATTTACATTTATATTATTATGTTTCATGGTTGTAACTCTAAAGTTTTTGCTCGGCGTTACTGAAACCTGATAGTTACGGCTATCGTTACTGAACTCCGTAAAATTATTTATTATCGATTTCGTTAATTTAAACCAAATACAATACTTAAATGGGATAGCATTGTAAATCTGATAAATCTCATTTATACACAATCATATTTCAGTTTATTTGAAATACTCGGCTTCATTGAAATCGACTTTAAAATTCATTAACGCTGTTAATGGTTTGTTTGAAATTCGGGATTTTACTTGTTAAAAGTTATGTTTCAACGTTTTTGTTATGTTCAAATTGTTGAATTACTGTTTAACAGTTTTAATACTGACATTGACAGTTTGGTAGCTATACAATTTTTAACCAACTTATAAAAAAGGATTTGGTTTTATTGTGTTGTGCGTGTGTGTGCGTTCGTGTGAGTATGTGAGTGTGCGTATGTTGAATAATTTACCCTAAAAAAGCAAAAACTGACTTGGTCATAATAAAAATATATGCATCATTTGTATAAATATTTTTTTAGATTAATTTTTTAGGCCATGCTGCCACGTCTTCTGTATTAGTTAATTCTTATACAATCATAAGTCACATGTCTTCCGTATCAATTAATTCTTATACAGTCATTAGTCACTATTTACAAAGTCACGTCAGGGTCTTGAGTAAAGCGGTAGTCACTTTACAAAAGCTCATTTTGGGAGATTTGGCGGCAGCAAGGAAATTCACGATACACTAATTTCTTCTTGATTATTTCATTTGTGCACTTTCACTGAACAAAATTAAAGTGATTCCCACCAAAATCAACTTATTTTACTCATAATTTACACTAAATTCAATAATTGTGAAAAAATTACGACCGACAAATTTACATTAAAAATTACGATCTTCATTCACGATGGCGCTAAAACCCCCAAATATTTTTTTTCTTTCTTTAGTTTTTGGCACTAGCGTTAGCATTTGCCATTAGACTAGTTGAAAATTGCACCAAATTACCCGGTTTAACAAAGTCAGCAAAAAATATTAAAAATTAGTGATACGTATAGTTCATTTATTTAGATTTGGCGGCAACGACGGAACACACGATATACTGATTTCTTCATAATTATTTAATGTGTGCACTTTCACTGGACAAAATTGTACAAAATGCCAATTGACTAATTTCACTCAATACGAACACTAAATTCAATAATTACTAAAAACCTCTCGATGGTCCAAAACTCGTTGTTTAATCAAAAATTTTAAAAAAAGTGTGTGTGTGTCAGCTACGATGCACGATTGGAGTTTACTCGCTCGGGGCGACTCGACTTTTGTTCGGGCGAGATCGTCAGTCCTGAAGGAGAAAAAAATACTGAAGGACTGAAGCGGTATGACTTACATATGTTTGTCTCTTTCTACGTAACGCCTCAACTTTTCGTGTTACACTTGATTTTACTTCTCATAAAATTTCCGTACCGGGCCTTATAACTCAAATCGTTTCTTAAGGAGTAAACTGCAAAAAAGTTTCTATTTTTTTCAAATTAACAACCACAGACTCTAAATCCATAAAGTCCTAGACTTAAGCAGCTTGTAACCTTGTTAAAGTTATTACTCAACTTTACCGTAACGAGCCTATTATTTAAAACAACGGAGCTTCCTTTATAAAAGTTTGCTCTTCGCTTCTAACGACACGAAAACTCGATTAATTAAGGACGCCGGAAGACTAATGAAGTGGAGTGCATTTAAACATTTTTTACTTAAAAGAAAGTTTGGCTTCCAAAAGATATTTCTTGTGTTTGTTAATTACGAGATAAAAGAAATTTCTCGCCTCAAACTTATTTTCAGTTTAAATCAAAAGAGTTCTTGTGCAATCCGAGCCGAAAAATTAATAACACCACTAGCAAGTACTTTATGGCTTAATTTGCAATTTTCCCCTCTCTTTCTCGCTTGAGTACTTTTTTTACACTTTTTTTATGTTAGAGGCAAGGGAATAAACACACGGCTCTTCCGATGGTAAGACACAACGTCTCCTATATTATACACCATAGATTTTACAGGTGCGTCGTTCTTCTGAGGCCGGAATGGAAGATCTATTGTACCATTACCACATTTGGTGTGACTAGGCGGCTTCAATTTTTTTCCATCAGGAAATCCGTTTGCTTGTTTGCCTTCCAATATCATAAAAAAAAGTCTACCGGTTACCCTACCCTACGGACCGGAACATGACAGAGTTGCTATGGCGGCAAGAAGTAAGGCGGTGGATCCCTCCCCAGGCAAGTTGCTACACAGCACTCTACTACCAGTGGTCTTGTTAGTGACGAGTTGATGAGACAGATATTTTACTAAGCGTGCTCGTCCGGGTCCGGGCAAAATATACATAACGGGGAAGAACACATGTTTTTAGGCTATAGGGTTATAAAAATACTTAAACCATGTTCTAGATATATATATAGCTCACCTATCCAAACCAAATGTTGAGAATTTGTTAGGACTATTTAGTAGATGGTTTATGTGAAGTTTGCATAAAATCAGTGGAGTTATCACATTTTTCACATTTTTTGTAACAAATGAATTCAATAAACGGCGGATCATTTTGGGTATTTTTCAGTCAAATTGAAACTTTTTTCAGATGGGGATTGTGCTGTCACGTTGAAACTTTTTTCAGTTGTTTTTTTGTTTTGTTGTGATATGTCATTCATGCGGTCATATACGTAGCAAAGCACGTACGGGGCTGCTAGTTTATTATAATTATGGTCATTACAAAATGTGAATTTCATCTGCAAAGGTACATTTACAAAGGTAAACAACTGTCAATCTCATTGTTAAGAATTTACGAGAACTTAAAATTTTAAGACAACTTCAAGGTTGCTTAAAGCCAGGTTCCTTTAAAATTACGTTGGTTTGAATAGTGCAGATCATAGTTTACACAAAATAGCAGCGTAAAGCCAAAGTGATCGTGGATTTAAACCTTTCGTGATATACTTAAGTAATCAGTTACGTGTCTTGGTGAATAGCCTCGGTGTATGAATTGGGTAATTCCAGGTCGGCTGGAAATTGGCGCCCGACACTGATTTATTCAGCCAATCATTATGTCGAGTTGACGCCTGAAATATTTACGTTTTGTACGTGAGATACATGTATATGTAGATAAGTATATCTGTTTATAAATGCGAAAGTATTGTACTACTATTTAAATTATGCGCTTCGGCTTTACACTTTTCACACTTCATACTTTTGTTTTTTAATTGGCTGACCTAATCTGAATTTAAGCGAAATTATTAAATTATGTAATAACAACTCTATTTAGATATCTTTAAAATAAATTCGGCTTTCCGAAGTTTGACAGCTGAAGCGCATAATTTAAATAGTACTACTATATGTGAGGATGGATGTGTCTTACTATTTCACGCAAAGTTTTTGATTTTTAAGTGAAACTTCACAGTAAAACAGACTATACATTATAAGAACAAATAGACTACAACTCACAAAGATTTTGTGTAGTTCGGCACGCTGACAAAGCTGCGGGTGGAGGCTAGTGAAATCATAAAAAAAATGTCTGTAATCTATATCTATATTTATATGCACTGATAAATTATAATACATTTCTTAAAGAGTGAACTCTGTAATTTGAAGATATAAACACAGTAAAACTGCAAAACCCGATTCCAACTATTTCTTTGATCATTCTTTTTTGAAAGATAGGAAATGGTTCCGAAATGGCCCCACTTAAGTTTTATTCACATCCTACTTGTAGTTTTTAGTTATACCAGAGATTAGTTAACATAAATTGTCTTTGGTTATACTTAATAATGCATCCCATTCTAATTTCCGAATTGCATTCCGATCCGATAGTAGTACATATATAAAAATGTCGCTGCACAAGTACTACTTGTATGTTTATGGTGAATCAAGTTTTTTCTGATTCTGATTCTGCATAAATGTTTTACTTATCTTGACAATCTCGTCAATAATGTCTAACTCAACTCAAAAACTACTATTCGGGTCATGATAAAATTAATATAAGACCACGTCGGAATCACGACTTTTCTAAAAAAACATCATTTTCTATTGACGGAGTAATAAGTAAAAAAAGCCTGCAGTTGAATTGATTTTTTTTCCTGCCGCCATAACGCCATGACGTGTTCCGGTTCGGAGGGTAAGGTAGCCGATAAACTTACTTTTGCGCGAGGCCTAACATCCCTACCTCAGGTTGGACACGCACCATAAGCACCCTTGGTGTCTCTAGGCGATAATATTTTCTTACCATCAGAAAATCCGTCTGCTTGTTTGCTTTCCAATATCATAAAAAAAGAGTTGAAATTCTCCTCCTTTCTCTTTGTTTATTTATTAGTCATTTAAAAACAGCTGCAGGCGACTAAAATGGGCATTAGAACAAAACACATATGTAATCATTTTCGTCGGTTAGTCTGTCTGTCTGTATTCCAATCGACCCGATACGCCGAATCTCTTGAACCGTTGTAAGGAAACTTTGCGTTCTGAGGATGATCACAAGATACTTTTTATCCCACTCACTAAAGAGATAAAAGCCAAAATGCAAATTAGGCTATAGTTCAATAACTCGCAATCCGATTTTCCTTTCTTTCTTTGTCAATATGGTCTTTACAGATTCTGCAATAATTGTTCCCAGTCATAATTTTTGTAGTTGAGAAATTACAGACATATCAACACTCAGTAAAAAGTGATCATGATGAAAGATCCTGGCCTGAATTGTAAATAAGTCTAAGACTGGCATATAATTACTTAATTGGAATAAATGAAAATGTTCTCTTATTTATCTTTGTCTTTTATTTCTGTCTGAAAGTAAGCCATAGTAATGTTATTAATGGGAAAGTGTGATTGTCCTCCTTTTATATCGCAATGAAGAGATGTTATGGTACAATAATTCTTCTCTGATAAATACGTACGACCAATATCAATAACCAATTTAAGATAATCAACCACTTATTTTCAAATCCAACTAATATAATAAATGCGAAAGTTTGTAAGGATGTGTGTATGTTTGTTACTCTATCACGCTCGAATGGCTGAACGGTTTTGTCTGAAATTTGGAACATAGATAGATTGTGACCTGGATTAACATATAGGCTACTTTTTATCCCGATCGCACAACGGGTTCCTGCGAAAACGCGAGCGAAGCCGCAGGTGACAGCTAGTAATTAATAAAAATATCTTAGTAACAACACTCGAGTAGGACTACCTCTGTCTGTAGATAGGTTATTGGCAATCACTGTTAGAAGACTAGAAAATGACAGAATATTTTAACCAATGTAGTAGAAACGCTCTTTTGAGGAAAAGAGGGGTATCATAAGTTTAACGTGTCTGAGTATATGTATGCCTGTAGTATCATAACTTTATAAGTTTCAACGTATGGACCGATTTTGTTGCGGATTTTTTGCTTCAAAGCTGACATGATCGATATGGTTCTTATCTATATTACGTATAAGTTTTATAGGGGTTTGTTGACATTTTTAATTTTATGATTATTATGTACAGATAAAAACGGGTTCTGGTGGGAGGGCTAACATTTAATAAGCTGACGCAGCATCAACATCAACTGTAGAAGTTCGTCAGGTCAGCTAGTAGTAAATAGTTAAAACATATTTGACAGGAACCTATGAAGGTTTATTTTACCCAGAATTCAAAACTAGTGTTTGTGTTAAGTAACGCATTATAACAACGATTATATGAAACGCCAATATTATACTGATCATTAACATTAAATTCGAACAGGGCTGTAAAACCTTAGTCTCTCAGTAAGCAGCAGGTTATGAAGAAACCTCGATTCCTTTAGTTCTAACACTGTGGCTAAGACTAGGTGACAGAGATGCAAGGACTCGCCTGGATTAATACCAATCTAATTTACAATGTTAGAAATTTTAGAACAATTACAAATACAGGACAAGTACAATTACAACAAATTACAAAACGAACACTGAGTAAAAATATAAATTTACTGCTGGTAATACAGAGTTTAAAAACTGTTACAGTTGTATACAAATATACATAAATAAGGAGTAAAGTGCTCCAAGATTCAACCTGGTATTTTAGTCCTTATTACAGTTTGATACAGAGTATAATTTCAACTGACGGACTTAATTTTACTCATAAGTTAGTCAATGTTTAATAGTAAAATGGTAAATGAATAATTTCAACTTCATAAATTAAAACTCCTTTAGCGATGTCGGGCAAGTTGCTATACAAATATCCCCGTGTTGGTCCGGGCTCCTTTGTAGAATAGACCATTTGCCTTCCTGCCTGGCAGCTTGTGAAAGGTGAGCAAAGGCTTACCGTCACTAACACCGCGACATCCTACTAGGTGGTAGAGTTTCGAGAGGTGGTACCATATCGGGCGAATCGCCCGGATTGGTACCACCGCCTTACCTATTCCTGGCACCATAACGTCCAATGCTTGCCGTTGACGTGTTCTTGAAGTTGAAAAGGTTTTTAAAACTTCACCGGTCTTTGTGGGCCGAGCAGAGTGCTCAGAACGAGATCGATTAGCGCGCTGATTGGTCTAACATTTGACCGCCTTTTTGCTCGTGTGGCTAGCGTACACGCCTGACTACGCCGACCAACCGCGAGGCTCGGGTTCGATTCCCAACAAGAGCAGGCATTTGTGTGATGAACATTTAGATGTTTGCATAGAATACCCACACCCGGGGTGTTAATAAAATTTATTCTTGTACCTATGTAAGTATTTCTACGTATTAGAATCGTTGACTAACACACCCATAACACAATCACATAATTTGCTTACTTTGGGGTTAGATTCAATTTGAGTAACTTGTCCAGATATATTTATTATTTATTTATTTATCATGTGTCACGCGCTGTCCTCGTCTTAGACTGTCATTCGTTAGCCGGTAAACATAAAAAATATTTTGTGCATTTGATTCGCCTATTATTTAAAATGATAAAGTAATATTGTTAAATGCTATTTAAATAGTCGTTTAACTACACTCAACTCATATGCTTGTTTTCTTACTACAGCACGAACTATCGCTAACACCGACCAATCAGTGACGGTTCACAATTTTACAGGTAATCAAAATCAGATAGAAACTTTGTATTTTTATTCAGAGTTTGATGATTTGTCACGGGCAAATTATAAACTATCGGAAAATAATAAAAAGAATAAGACTATATCCCTGGAAATATCCTACAAACTGATCTAACTCCAAAGTAGACAAAGTACATGTATATTGGATGCATCCCAGATCAAATAAATATATTCTGTGATGCCAGTCTTATACTTATACACAATACTATACTATACTTATATTCAACACTTCGCAATTTCGCAAGATAGATTATAAACTAACGGGGTATATTATCTTTCGGTAACTAAACCTACAGCGGACAATGATACGGATTTTAAAAGAAGCTGAATCAGACAGAAAACATTCAATAGTCTTTTTTTAGTTTTTGGCATAGCCGTTAGCATCTGTCGTTACTTAAGTACTTAAGGTATTTTTGCATCAATATATATCCAATTCAGCAAAATCAGACTTAAATTTAGTCTTATGTTGTCACAAGAAGTCATGTCAGGGCATCAGGTAAAGGAGTGACCGCCTTACTCAAGCTTGTTTTGTGAGATATGGTGGTAACTGGAAGAAATCCATGGTACGTTAATTTCTTCGCAAATACTTTACTGGTGCACTATAACTGAACAAAATGCTACGAAACGTTATTATCTTATTTTCTTTCTTTTTCAAATGAATATATTTATTTAATATTATGTAAACAAAATGTTTTGTGTGTAAACAGAAGCTTTTGACACAGTTAGCCATAAAAAGCTCTTGCAAAAGTTCAATAACATAGGTGTTACAGATACAGCGTTAAAAATGTTCGCATCGTATCTCCAAAATAGGAAGCAAGTTGTTAAAATAGATAATTTTGTAAGTTTCACCCGTAACATAGCGTATGGTATACCCCAGGGAGCAATAATCGGTCCATTGTATTTTCTACTGTACGTAAATAATATAAATAATATAGGATTGACATCATATCTTTATTTTATTTCGACAAATCAATTGAAAGTATTGTAAATGACGCTTAAAAAAGACCTCGATATACTAAGTGAATGGCTAAAAAGTAACTTATTAACAGTTAATACTATAAAAACTTTTTTCATGATTTCATAAATGGTGAAATTATAAAAAAAATTCACGAAGAAAAATATCTTGGCTTATGGATAGATGACAAACTCACATGGAAAACACAAATTGAACATGTCCGAACGAAACTAACTTGCACATTGGGTGTGTTGCGAAAAATATCAAACTGCATTCCTATAAAGTAGGTCCCATTATTTACAATTACGTAGTTAAATCGCATTTGGAATATCTAATATAAATATGGGGCTCTGTTGCGGCAGTATACTTGAACCCATTGCAAAGAACGCAAAACAAAATCATCAAAGTGTTGTATAATTATCCCTACCTTATACCTACTACAAAATTATACACAAAAACTAAACTATTCAAAATTAGTCAACTATATGTTTATCATACATATGTACTTATAAAAAAAATACTAGTAACTTAATTCAATCTAATTTGACTTTGCAACTAAAAAATCCGACTCATTTTTTGTGAAATAAATATAAAATCCAGCTACCTAAAGTGCGAACGAGCTATGGGAAAAAACTGTATTGTTTCAGGGAGTACAACTACATAATAACTTACCGAATTATATAAAAAAATGTGTTTCGATAAATGGATATAAAAATAAGTTAAAAAAATACTTATTGAGTAGATCTACTGTATGATTTGAGATTTTTTTTTTGTAATGAAAGCTTCAGAGACACTAACTATTTAAATGATATGTTTGTTTAGTATCTCATTTCAAGTGAATTTTTATGTTTTGTATGAGAAATAAATTCTTTAAACCTAAATTCAATAATTTCGAATTAATCTATGTATATGTAATAATTAATCTAATCTATGCGGCTATCTTTTCCTTTGAGAGAGTGCCACAACCAATGGCCAAAACCACAGACCTGACACTCCCTGTCAATAGTTACTCCTGCAAACACATATTATGCAAATATCGTCTGTTGTCAATGTCTTTCTTTCTTTCTTTAGATTTTGGCCTTCAGGTTAGTATTTTGCCATTAGTCAAGTAGAAATTTGCATCAAGTTAACCGATTCACCAAAATCAGGTTTCAATTATTCAAAATTAGCCACAAGTCGTCAATAAAAGTCATTTCGGGTCTTGAGTAAAGCGGTGGCCTCATTACTCAAGCTCATATATTGAGATTTGGCAGCAACGGGGAAATACACGACAAGCTAATTTCTTCATGATTATTTCATTTGTGCACATTCACTGGACAAAATTGTACAAAATGCCACCAAAATTGAGTAATTTCACTCAATATGAACACGAAATTTAATAATTATGAAAAAACTTCGACCATCTTTTCTCTCGATGGCGCCAAAACTGTTTGTCAAAATAAAAATTAATAACCCCTTTTTTATCCCAGCTAAAACTTTACAAGTTGAACATCCCTGACATTGAATCGCTTACTATTACTGTAACACGATTCGTACATCTGCATTGCAAATTGGAGTAAATTATTAATACAGTTAAGATTAATTCGTTAATGAATATTAAATAGATTGATTTGAATTACTTATTCGTAGGCTTTGGATGGTTACCGTTAATCTAAATGACGTTTACTTTGACGTAAGAGGTTTGTTATTTAAAGCGGTTCTAGACTGGTCTCCCACTGGTTGTAAATATTGGTTTGCATCCGCCTGGACCGTAGATTTAATCCAAATTTATTAATAATCGGCAGATGGAAACAAAGTTTCATCCAAAGTTACCTTTTTTGTTCGGAATGTTAACAACCATCTGGAATCGGCTTAAATAGTAATATAAAATCTACTTGACATTTCGATGATATGGCAAGACATGAAGCTATCAAGGGATAGCAACATGTTTTTTAAATAAATGTTTGAGGCAATCTTGCAGACGGATTTTTGATAAAAAGAAATATGTTTTGTTAATATACATCGTAAGCCAAGAAAATTGATAACAACAATCACTTTAGCTAGTAAATTTAATTACTAACGTAGTCGTAATAGGTGCAGAGTACTACCAACAGGTACTACGAAGCAAAACCTTAGCACTGTCACTATGGTGGTCTATGCGCATCTAAAATTATCATGCATCGCAAATATCCTTATATACCCTGGGATTCCATCTCCAGCCCCAGATTTATTAAGAAATTAACCCAAATGGAAAGTAGTCTCTTTCAAATAAAAAAGTAATTTTTAAAATATTTATTTTACACAAAATGCTAAAAAGTATTGGCGTCGAACATTATACATTATGTTCGAAACTTACAATGTGTGCCTCCTACTTTTTATGAAGTCAGTTAAAAATAAAGTTTTTTGTTAACTTTACGAAATTTATTAAGATTATTTTACATATTTATGAAATTTTATTAACAAAGAAAAAAACGAATCAATCGAATCGGAATATTTAGCGATAATTGGAACATGGCTATTGAATCGGTCTGAAAATTTGGACTTCAAAAGGCGATTTAAAGGATCGATATCAGTTGAGAGCGCAACCGATTGTCCATATTTTCTTTTCTTTGTAATTTCCCGAATTAACTTCATAATGAACAACAGTGTAAAATCACTTTATCAAGAATCATCATCTTATAATATGATCGGTAGAAAAAAAGGAGAACTAAACATTATCGAATAATAATTGAGGCGCAGGAAAACTGCAAAAAAGCCGATACCAATTTCTTTACAACGCTATCCAGGTAAGTATATATTATAATATGCATTCATTAGCAGCCCGTCCCAGCTTCGCACAGGTTTTTCTAATGTTTTATATAAATAACGTAACCTAAGTTCATCAGCGATATTGGGTGTTTCTAATGGTAAAAGATTTTTCCAAATCAATCCGGTAGTTTCGGATCCTATTTGGAGCGGAAGAGTTTCGAAGTAGTTCAATAAAAAACAAAACAAACACACAAACAATAAAAAAATCCTCTTAAACATTATAGTGTAGATAACATACCGATCGACACAGCTCCATCTACTGGGTTTAATTGTATTATTAAATCATACAGGAATCCATCGAAACACTCATAAAAATGTTTACCCTGTCGGTTTAGCCGTTTAAAGGTTATGTGAAATGGGTAAGTACGTAAGAATAATTTAGTTTTGTTGTACCTAGTTTCAAAGGCTATTCAATAGAAACAAACAAACAAAATTTTAATTTCGTAATATCTTTTGAACGGATTGTTCGATTTGAATAATTCAAAAAGTCATTGAAACAGTCTTAAATATGACATAATTTATTTGTATAAGGATTAATATGAAGGTATGGATAGCATGATCCGAATATGGTCGCTATTTTCATAGACTTTCAAAATGTTTTAAAGTAAATATATTGTTGTAACTATTGTATCGTAGATGTATGGTATACCCAACTTTTTTGTA
>NJDC01001454.1:21397-50337 GCA_002245475.1 Calephelis virginiensis
TGAATGCAATATCATGCATAATAGGTGGGACGAAAGAGTAGTGCGGTAGGCGAGCGCGACGATCTTTTATCTCTTTCATTTTATTATCATACCAAAACAAAAGATGCGCAGCTGCCTGGTGAAATTTTAAAAACCGCGAGGTTGGCAACATCTTAGTCATTTAAAAAAAAAAAGAGCGGCTGCTGAGTGCGCTGCGCTCGAAAATACTGTAAATTATAGCAATAATATGCATCATCACTAGATCTTAGGAAAAATATGCCATTAGCGCTGAAAATGGCTTAAATATCTAAAGACGCATGAGATCCTTCATCAGTATTCCTTGCCATATCTTCAATCTGTGAGCGTGCTCGTGGGTAGGAAATTTTAAAAGAAAACAGTTGATTTGTACAAATGATAACATTGTGTAATTAATCCCATAAATTGTATGACATGTATTCGTCTCACATTAAATTAACACTGAATCGATTCCTTAATAATTTTACTTACTTAAAATCATGTTAAAATTCACCAGATATATAGCGATTTGTCGCAGACGTGGTGCGCTGACAGTTTCTCGTTCCAAGGTGAGGTTCAAGATGGATGCCTCGCTACCACAGACACGACACTTCGCCTGAGTGACAACCAAACGCCACTCAATAATTTGCCGTTACCAGGGCTACAGCCTACAAGCGCCGTCACGGCCGGACTAACAATACGACCGTCCTCGGGCGTTACAAAGCTTTGGAATTTCTTGATAGGCTATCTGAAACAAAGTATTAATCACTAGGATATCCGCTCGATCATCCTGCCTGGATTTGAGATGAGCACTAAGATAATAGCTCACAGCTACGCTGAGTTATTCAGTCATTTTGATATGGACACAATACAATATCATTCAGTGATTACATAGGATATTCAAATGGTTTATATTGGTGCAACAAATTTTAATCCAAGGGATTGCTTTAAACCAGGTTGCAAGAGCTGTACTAAATATTTTCCATCTGGCCCTGATAAGTGCAATACGACAGGACACGTATTCTAATCCAGGATCAACACACATCTGGACTAGGCAAGTGTGTACTTACAAACCAACACAGTAGTTGTAGCCCAAACGACACTTCCTAACCAGGATCTACTAACATCTGAACTAAGCCAGTGTGTCCCTTCAACCAACCTTAGTAGGTGTGGCCCGGACGACACTGCTCAATCAGGATCGACTAACATCTGAGCTAAGCCAGTGTGTCCCTTCAACCAACCTTGGTAGGTGTGGCCCGGACGACACTGCTCAATCAGGATCGACTAACATCTGAGCTAAGCCAGTGTGTCTCTTCAACCAACCTTAGTAGGTGTTAGCGATGCGAGCTACTCCAAATAGTAATAAAAACATATGTATAATTATTAACGTAGGTAGGAAATACTTTTGTTGTCAGTTGTCCGCTAACGTTCCGCCGTGCTGCGACCGGCGATTTTGCTCATTTGAAAATTGTATATTTAGTGGTGTTTCTTTAAATAAATACGTTTGGTGGCGAAAAGACGTTTCTCTATTGCATTGACCGACTCCTGTGGTTTTCAGTAGGTGTGGCCCGGACGACACTGCTCAATCAGGATCGACTAACATCTGGAATAAGCTAGTGTGTCCCTTCAACCAAACCAAGTAGGTATGGCCCGGACGACACTACTCAACCAGGATCGACTAACATCTGGACTAAGCTAGTGTGTCCTTTCAACCAACCCAAGAAGGTATGGCCCGGGCGACACTACTTAACCAGGATCGACTTATATCTGGACCAAGTAAGTAAGTCCTTTCAACCAGCCATTAAGGTCGTGGCCCGGACGTTACCTCTTGACCAGGCTAAACACACATCTGGATCAGGCTAAGGAATCCCTTCTACCAATATTTTGGCCCGGATGTCGCTACCCGATCAGGATAGACCACACAAACCTTACATCTGGCCGGAGTAGTGAGCTCCGTTAGCAATCCCGTCACTATCCCGGTCAGGAACAACCATTTTATATCGCGAAAATTATTGTGTAGTTTTAAACAGAACGTAAGATTGTCATTACACGTTTTAACTCTGAAACTCAAATCCAAAATGTATCTGCCGACAATTATAGAGTCGAAAATGTAACTAACAGGTACTATATAGAAGAGCAAGTTAATTGAGAGGTTGTAAGCTGTCGCCTCTCCTTGAATTTGGATCTTACGTGGAACAAAACTAAGATAAATAAAGCTGTTACGCACAGTACCATCAATTTTGTCACAGATATCGATTGACATATCATACCACATACATACCACTATCGAACAAAATGAAACTGACTCACCAAAAGACGGTCATAGAATAAATCTGGAAGGGCAGTGCTTGCACTGACGCATTTCCTGGATCGCAACTCTTCATTTCCAGACAAGCACTAGCTACGCAGCCAGTTTGACCACACACGTAACAGGTAAAACCTGTGTTCTTCTCCATAGCACGCAAAGAATTAGCATCCTCGTGAAGTTTCACATATCAGTACCGTCGCGTGATTTCCAACTCTCAGCAATACGATGTCTAGTCGAGTCACAGTAGTGACAATTTCCATTCAATCTTTCTGTGGTTTGAGTTTTCTGGGCATCGAGTTCGTGAGCTTCAGCATATAAGCCTCATTTAAGGTATAATTCACCAATATTACGGATAACTTCACTGTTTGTATGTTTGTTTGTTACTCCTTCACGCAGAAACTGCTGAACAGATTATCATGAAATTTGGCATACACATAGAAGGTAACTTGAATACATAGGATATTTTTTATCCCGAAACAATGTTCCTGAGGGATCTCGTGGGCAACGCCACAAGCAACAGCTAGTATCTCATAATTAGATCCTCAAGCATGGGTTATGTATTAGATGAAATTCAACAGCTGTACTGCAGATTCAGACGCCGACTCTCTGGCTGTTATTTGACAATGTAGGTACATAATATGTCATCGAAAGAGTTTTGATTAAATCTTCTTCAGGTTTGTTTTGCACGATTACTTTCGTAGCTCGTCACCAGCATTCATCAACAGAGTTTGCCTCGCCAAAGAGAAATTTTAGGAATGACAATTGATTACTCACTAAAGCTGTTTGTTGGGATAACAAAAACCAGGTAAGCATTTTTTTCACGTTTTTGAAAGGGTTCTCAGCATATGCATAATTTCCCTTTGATCCCACAACTGATAAAGACGCATGAGATCCTTCATCAGTATTCCTTGCCATATCTTCAATCTGAGGGCGTGCTCGTGGGTAGGAAATTTTAAAAGAAAACAGTTGATTTGTACAAATGATAACATTGTGTAATTAATCCCATAAATTGTATGACATGTATTCGTCTCACATTAAATTAACACTGAATCGATTCCTTAATAATTTTACTTACTTAAAATCATGTTAAAATTCACCAGATATATAGCGATTTGTCGCAGACGTGGTGCGCTGACAGTTTCTCGTTCCAAGGTGAGGTTCAAGATGGATGCCTCGCTACCACAGACACGACACTTCGCCTGAGTGACAACCAAACGCCACTCAATAATTTGCCGTTACCAGGGCTACAGCCTACAAGCGCCGTCATATGCGAATGCATATGCAAAAATGCAATTATTGCATACTATCCGGTCTCTAGTTATCACCATTGCTTTTAATATCAGCAGCGACAGTAGTTATCTGATGCAGGATCATTCTCTGTATTAATCGATGCTGATTTTATTGCTTATATTCAATAGCAATTATTCAGCAGTACCTTCTCATAATCGACGGCAAGTTGAAAATTAATATAAAGACAGCTATTACCTTTTACCAGCAATTACCTAGGTAGGTAATAGAAAATATGTTTTAAATTAATTTTTAAAATCGGCATCCGCGTCCCAATCAACTGAAATCTTTTTGAAACTGAGCTTCAGTATGGCAGATATCAATTTTGAAACTCAGCATCGAAACCCGCTGATATTAAAGACACTTGCATTATCAACAACCCTGGAACCTAATGATAATCTATATAAAAATTAATCCCCATTCACATGGTCATCGATGGTCATGGATGGGTGATATCATCATTAACCCCGTGTTGGTCCAGGGTCCCTTGTAGAGTAGGCCGTCTGTTTTCCTGCCAGGCAGCTCGTAAATGGCGAGCATAGGCTTACCGTCACTAACAATGTTACATCTGACTAGGTGGTAGAGTTACGTAGCAACTCGTACGGATTGGTACCACCGTCGTACCTGTTCCTGCCGCCATAACGTCAGTTGACGTATTCCGGTTCGGAGGATAAGGTAGGCGGTAAACTTGCTTTTGCACGAGGCCCAACATCCCGCTCTCAAATTAGCAACGCATCATTACCACCTTTGGTGTCCACTGGGCAGCGTGAATTTCTTGCCATCAGGAAATCCGTCTGCTCATTTACCTTCCAATATAAAAAAAACATACATGTGACAGACGCGTCAATGTCCTGCAGTATCAACAGTTAAAGATAGGCCTACCAGTTTTGTTGCTAATATATTTTTACAAAATTTTTAAAAACAAGTGTGCGTTGCCAGATTACGCTATCTCAGACAGGTTGGTGAATATAAATACTCTTTAGTAAGATGACGGCTTATTGAAATTAGCCGTGAGGCACCTTCAAAGCATACTCATTCCTCAAGTCTCAAAATAGCAGATGAATTTGTATGGTGCTCAATAAAATTATTATGAGTTAAGCCAGTTTTTCAGATTTTTAAAACTGTGGATCATTAAAATAATTATTTTCAATGGCAAGTTCAAATAACCGTTATAAGCTCGCCGTTTAGATATGTGTGGTGGTTGCATGGACGTAATATGGCGGTTGTGATTTTGTTTGTGCCATATGCATGCGCCTTGGACGACCTAAAGTTGAATTTAAAGTATCTTTACGCTCATATCCCTGAAGAGGTAAGCAGAGGCACAACCGGGTCACCGACGTCTAGCCGAAGACACTATGTCCCACAATGCTATAGGTGCTGAGCCTATCGCCACCGAGCGCATATCCAATCCCGGGCAACGTTATTTTTATAAGAATATTGAAAAAACACATTTATGATCGAAACCGGGACCTCAAGATGTCAAGACCGACGCCGAACCGCTAGACCACCAGAGAGTCGAAAGTGCCATCAATTTATCTATTCTGGGGCCCTATTATGAACGCTTATAGCAGTATTATTTCCATCTTAATAAATGATCGCTTTTATAAGCAACTTTATGGTATACGTCATAAGGTTGTCTTTCTTTGATGATAATTAATATTACTGAAATAATACTGTTTTAAGAGCTTATGGTAACCCCCCAGTAGTGAAAATCAGAACTACCTAATTGGAAAACCGTTACCTATTTTTTGAATTTCTGAAGTGAGCACCGAAAATAAAATTCCCGCTACATTTTTTTATTATTCTGTTATTATTACCACTATTTTCTCGGTGAAATTCTCAATCAGAAACACAACGTCAAACTACTGCCACTTTATTAACCCAAGTTGGTAACGTTATACTAGTAGATTTTTTTACGATATTGAAAGACAAACAAGCAGACAGATTTCCTGATATAAGACATTCACGCGCCTAGAAATATCAAATGATGTAATGGTGCGATGTAATGGTATCCTCCGAACCGGAACACGTTAACGTCAAACAGACGTTACGTCGGCAGGAATAAGAAAGGCGGTGATACCAATTTGGGCAAATCGCTGCAAAACTCTACCACCGAGTGCAATATCACGGTGTTAGTGACGGTAAGCCTATTCTCGCCTTTTACGAGCTACCTTTCAGGAATGCAGATGGTCTCTTCTGCAAAGGAGCCCACACCAACACGGGGAAATTTGGTTTGTGCATTGGCGATCTAGACTTAAAAGTATACATTCGTAGTTAGGCGCCAATATGAAAAAATAGCTGACAAGCAAAAATCCTTACATTCTACCTTACGTACGCATAGCATCAAGGATATGTATAGTAGGTATACCGTACATGTCTTACGGTCAAAAGCTGTCTGCTTACATCTCTCCTGATACTGTGTAATAGAATCGCAGTAAAACTGCAAAATCCCGGCTTCGATATCAATAATTAAACCGTGTACGCACACAAAAATTGAGTATTTTCCTAAATTTCCCTGAAATTATATTATATCCACACTTGATGGCAATGGGACCACCTCGGACGTACTCTATTCCAAATAATCAAGATTTTTTAAATCGGTTTAGAACTGACGGAGAACTCGATTAACGTACATAAAAATACAGGAGTCAAACATGTAATCTCTCCTTTCCTCGAATTCGGTTAAAAATACACAAAAAACAACAGAATCATACATGCATCATATTTTATTACACTGTACAATAAACATTGGACTTGTATACAAAATATAGAGAAATTCCAAAAGATATTGTCAACACTCCAGCATACATAACATGAATGTAAAATGAGATAACATACCTTTAAAATTCGTAACATTAAATAGTTATAAAACTACTTCCTCAGCCTCGGCAGCTACTATCCTACTTTGCACTTGTGCACTTTACAATATATACAATTAATTAAATTTACCTTCGAGCAATAGTTATTAGGCCCAAATAGAACGGGAGGGTTTCGTCAATAAACCTACTTCATCGAATACTGTCGGAAAGACGTTAAAAATATCTTTAAAAATCTATTACGATTTTTTTACGAAAACTTGCACTAATTCGCTTAAGTATTAAAACTAGCAATAATTACAAATGAAGTTTCACGTGCCAAGATAAGAAAGTGAAGAAATTTAAAAGCTGATCGATCTTGTGGTAAACAAAACACGCATTAATCTTAGTTTATACATCATAATAAGTAGCAACTAAGATTTTATTCTAGACGTAACGCTATAAAAATAATCGCACTTATCTCGTATAGGCAGCTTATTCGCATTAATCTTAGGATAGTTCTTAATTTGTGCATTTCATGACAGTACTTTCATGTTGATACTCGATGAGGTGGATTTATCGCCATTTTTCTCCCGGTCTAGTAGAGCAACGTTTTTAAATTTTTATGGCTATTACATTCCATTCATATTGATGAATTAATATTATATTAAACCATTAATAATAAAATTATTGCAGAATTCAAAATAACTTTAAGACATTCTTATGCTCTGCGGTGTTTTCCGTATCTTTTTAGTGATGATCACAGGGAAAAGTACATCAGATTGCTATCAAATGACTTGTTTCATCTCCAGTGACCAACAGAAATACAACAGAGAACAGCTATTTAATGTACACTTTACCCAGTGGTCATCACTAAAAAAATACGGAATAGCCCCTTTGGTTTGTTTTGGTTTTTGAGTACATGTAATATTTACTGATTTAGAACTAAACGTAAGGCATCGTCAAAAAAAATAATGGGTGTGATGTTACATTAAACAATAATTTACGTTAAGTATGACTAATGTCAACCTTTAGATTTATCGACCCATTAAACGATAGCTTTTGCTGTCGATTTTTCTAGTCATTGAATTGTCTGACGGATAACTTAACGTGTAAGACGATGACTGGCACTTAAATGCGTACAGTTTTATGCGTCATAAGCTTCCCCCAAATAGCGCCACAAATAACGGTCACCAGCCGCTTGTATCCAGCGACTCCCCGCGACTTAGACCAGGGGGCTGATCATGTATCTCAGTTGCCAACTAAAATGGAAAAGTGTACATCAAATAGTTGTCAAATGACGTGTTTTATATTTGCTATCTCCAGTGACCAACAGAAATGCAATAGAGATAGCAAACACAAATGACGTCATTTGATGTACACTTTTCCATTTTGAGTTGGCAACTGAGTTACATAATCAGCATCCAGATCATCAGTTCACCGGATGGGAGGCTTAAGGGGGTTTAAATTTGAACATCATTCAAATGTAATTCAGTGACTGTAGTAAAATTTGCAGCAAAAGCCTATCATATAATGAGCATCTTAAACTATAGGTTATTCGTCAGTCACTGCATCGGGTGTTGCGAAACAGGCAGCTAAACCTATCGTCTAATGAATGCCTTAATGATAGATTGCCTCTTAAGTATTGAGACGTACTAATAAAATGGTTGGTTTTGGTAAGTATAAGAAATCAAATAAGCAGATGATTTTCTAGTGGTGAGAAATACCCGTCGCTTATTTAATGAGAGTCAAGTTAAGGCTCTTCCTTGAATAAGTTGAATATATGATATCTATGATAATAAGGACTGTCCCACACCTTATCAAAAAATGACAAAAGCGAGCAGTGATATTAAAGCGGCAAAAATAAAAAAGATTAGAACAGGTTAACTATCGTAGATATCTATTACCTAGTAACAATCTACCTCTCTTCTGCAAAATCCGAAAAAAATCAAAATACGTTATCTCATTATTCCATTAATTCAAAATATAAAAATCAACTACATTACGTAGAATAATTTGTCATATGAAAAATTATAATAAAAAATCAGATTGGTAATATAAATATTTCTACTTACAAAATCATTGCCATATAAAAAATTGTATAAATAATTTTAAGAATTGGACTACCGCGGGCCAAATATATAAAAGCCATAACTAGTGGCATCTTAAATGCAAAATATCACTTACCATCTTTCTACCACGAATCAATTAACCGACAATATCTCATAGAAAATTATACACTAAAGAGGTATTCGCAAATAGCCTCATGTAACCTATATATAAAAAATTTACAAAGAATAAATAGGATAATCTATTTAAAGAGACCCAAAATTAACTAGTAATAAATACTCTAAAGCTTATGAAACTTATTCCCGCTAGAATGAGTACAACTTAATTATTATGAATGAATATTATGCACATGAAATAAAAATGTACAATACCTTAAACAAAGAGTTGGTCACTTAGAAATAAGAATTTGTGCCCATATCAACTTTATATACGGTCTCAAGGAGCTACTACATACTGAAGACTTTTATCGGCCTGTAGATTGGTCGAGCTTCTTATACTTAGTCCAAACATCTATTTAACTTTTGACAGCTGACAAATTTATATATGTACTATGGCTTATAGATATTGTATTTTTACCAGCCGAAAGTTAAAGTTGTTCGAATTTAAGTAAATATTTAATGATTTTAATTACGTTTCGACACAACAAATCGAAAGCATAAACACTTCTTGTTAAAAGCCTGAGGATATAAGCAAGTGTGCTTTATTTTAACACCAGCCTATCCGTTAAACTGCTTGATCAAAATTTCGGGTGTCAAAAAATCTTTAGTTTGTAGGCTCTTAGAAATTTAATATAAATCAATTATTGAGTGGAGCGAAACGACATGTAAGGGCTGGATCACACATGCGATTGTTGCGCTGCGGAATTTCGTTCTTACAGGACAGTATATTTAATTGTTACAGTAAATAATGTTTTAAAATGATTATCTCTGAAGACCAGTCTGACAAACAAAAATCACAGCTTCAAAATTATATAACCCTTAATTATTGACCTGAAGAAAATGTATCACAATTAAAAAAATAAAAGAGTAATAAATATGACACCTATTTCTTGATAACACTTTCGATAATGACACTACCGCTTAGCACTTTCAAACTATGTGCGTGTACTTTTAGGACGGAATTATTAATAAAAAAAATAATAAACAATATTTTTCGAAATCGAACAGCTGAGAAAAGCGGTTCATCCTGTTTCAAAACTTTTTTTTTTCTTTTTTCTTTTATTATAAAAACCAATTCACCAGTGCTTAATATTAACGGTGCATTATTATTATAGTTTGTTTACGAGATTATATCATAGATTCGTAGTTTGAGCTTTGATTGCTTATTCGTGAAAGGAATTATAATAAAAAGTGTAAATCAGTTCATACGTCTTGCAGAAAAGGATAACTTGGCAGCAAAAGTCACGCGATACGATACGTAATTCGATGATGTTTGACGTATAGCAATAGATCGCGTTTTTGTATTAGACGTATAGCAATCGATATCACTAATGCAAATTTTTACATAGTACTCATGCCTAACGCAGTTAATTCGTCGATATGCTAATATCCGCTAGAGTTTGGCTATCAATTTGAAAAAAAATTATCCGGCGCCATCTAGTTACAGCAGTTGCGAACTAATACACTTTAGTGCAAGTAAAGAAAAATACCACGAAAATGCAAAATATCATTTTTATTCCTGTTTAGAATCATGTCATATATGTTATTCGTATATTACATCATTTTGTATCATTAAAACAAGATCTCTAACCGTATCTAAGAAAAGTGTTTTAGAGGCAGAAACCTAAAAAATGCACCACATTTGCAGTAATATTTAAATCGTATAATTTTTATCACATTTTTGTATAAAATCGGTTGGCTCTGATGGCAGTATCGCAGACTCATTGGATTATTTAAATTTAAAATAATCTTCATAATGTGGCTTATAACGAAATTACTTTTATTAGTATTAACATATATTTGAACTCAAATACCAAAAAAGTGAATAACAGTTTTTCGTCAGTTTAGTGTCAGATTTTATCAAATCTAGTTTATATAGGCTTGAAAAATATTTGTTTTAATTAAGTAGGAAATAACATGACTGAAACGCGGTTGTGAAGCATACCTAATTGCTTTTTTTCGTCCTACTGCCGAAAAAATAATTTCACTAAACAATTGTTTTGGCTGCGTATATTTGAATTATTTCAACATTAACAGCAAACTAAAATAAACGCGTCGTATTTAGTTAGTTTACAACGTTTTACCCTTCTGCATTAATTTTCATTTCATACTTAGACATTTTGTATAAAATTTTAATTAGACTGGATTAGTATATTATAATGAAAAAAAAATCGTCGTTTAGCTGCAGTGCACTGTAACTCAGTTTAACAGATAGTCTTTGTAACAAGGTTATAAAACTTGACACATTAGTACAAATTGCATAATTGTAATACTAGTTTAACAATCAAACAGGTTTCTCAAGAAACAAATACTTACTACATCTAATTGCAATGATAGAAAATGTTATAATTATCATGTATTAAAGTCGCTTTAAAGCAAAAAAGTTATTGACTTCTGACTATAGTTTACAACAAGTGCTTGATTACATTACATATTTCGTCAACTTTGCGTGCTTTTGTGTTAATAGAAGATATTACGGTCAATAACCTATTTTTTAAACTCGATTAGGATCTAGTTCTACTCGGTTTATTCAAAATCGTGATAAGTTACATGTCTTGTAAAAGCATTCGTTGCTGTTTACAGCCTATACAAAGTTATAATCACAGTTTTCTATGTTAAATTTTACTCCCTTAAGGGATATAGTCTTACAAGTTCCAAATGTATATAACGATGGGGTACTTAACTGCATTGAAATATAAGTTATAATACATAATCTATGTGAATCCGTCAATTTACTACATAAATATATCAAATCTTAGAAGAAATCTAAATAAGAAATAACAAACGTTTTAAAATTTGGATAATTATCCATGAACCTGCACGAATTTTCATTGATTAGTTGATGGCGTCATTTCGTCGTAGTGTCAAAACTTTTAAGCCATTATTACAAACTTCTGATTTTTTCTAGAGCAATTAGTTGTTGCAGTAATATTATTACTGTTTTTTTTAATGGCTAGTATATTGCTAACCGCGAGGTTTTTACAACTTCACCGGAGTATAACATTATTACTGTACTAATCCATGGAGCAGTTTCTAACCGGGCCCGCCGCGGTTTTAAAGAAACTTTATTTTAATCCCACGACATTCGCTAAATTTAGTGGTCGCGTTTATAGCGCTTAGGACACTGTCGTTCAGAAAATTGCGAATTACCGCACCCTGCTGCGCATATTATGTTTAACGCACATAAATCTATAAACGCGTCAGGAACGCAAGCAAGCGCGCTTAAAAACCGCTCCGTGAGGTATCTGGTGTTTTTACACGTCACCGATAGAGGCCTTACCATGACGCCTAATAGCAATAATATTTTTAAAATGTTGACACATTTGAAAGTAGAAAAACTACATTCTGGTACGCACAAGAATGACGCTAGAGAGCAAAAGTGAAACTGCTTTCAGATGTCATGGTAAAGATTCTAAGCATTATACAAATTTAATAATAACAATCATTTTTTAATAACATAATTGTCAAAAACAATTAATATTGAGCAGGATTCAAATATCCGAAAATGCAAGCACATAATTGTAATCACATTTTATGTCGATAATATTCCTTCAATACAAAAACACCCCAAAGTTTCACAGTTATGTCACTACTCGGTAAGTTTTATTAAAATTACTAAAGGCCTGCAAGTGTACGTTAGAGAAATTAACAGTCTTGTCTTTTATGACGACATTTATGTTTAACATACAAGCATCGAACCAAAACATCATTGATCGACATTTTAAGTGTGAACGTTAACTACTGGACCATCGTGACGATCCAATAATAAAAAAAAATCTTTGTTTTTGCTCTTACTTATTATAATAAACCACATTTTATCAGTCAGGTATAAAAAAAACTGTTAAGTCGCTAATGCACACTGGGCCTAACACTAAACTTGGCACCGCCATATTAACTAACATGATTATGAAATTGATATAAGGCAAAAGGGATATTCAAGACGAGTAATGAGAACATTAAAAACACTAGGATAGTACATGGTTACATAGGTTTTAGTACATTTCTATCATCGAGCGAATGACACAAGCCAATGAACAGGGTCAATAGCCGTTTGTACCAATTCAATCTAGGTTTATGAAGCGGTACCTACATCTAGACTTTCGGCATCCATAGACAATCGATAAAGCATCCGTTCAATCTGTGCACCTTCGACCTAATTCATCCAATCATGAGTTCAAATGACAAAATTGTTTTTAGACTAACAAGCAGCAACAGAGTAAAATTCAATTTTAATATTTACGATTTAAGCTCATTACTAATGAATGAGTACGAGGCGTGGTGAGTGTCTGTATTAATTTCAAAAGTCAAATAGATTCGAAATTATCAAGATTATTATTATAACAAATATCACATAATTCAATAATAAAAAGTTACTAATTCTTCTCTTCGATCATTTCTAAAAACCAAGGAATGTTAAACATTTTAACCATTAAATTAAGTATAAACGATTTATGATATTTTATAAATTCCGAAAGGAAAAAGGGGAGGGAAACTTATGTTTCACGTCTTTGTGTAAGTAGGTAAGAGCCATCATAACTCTTGAACGAACGGACTACTTCCGATGCAGATTTTTTGTTTGAAAGCTTTTGGTTTTCAGCTACATTACATGTAGATTTTGTAGAGTTATTAAAAAGTTTTAGTTTAAGATCCCTTTTCGAATAAATGTACATTACGTTTAAAATTCATAGGAACTACTTTAACTAAAAATCATTTATATTTTGGACCCATACGATCATAAAAAAGTAAAAAATACTTATTCGCTCTCCGTACAATTCTCACGCGTCAGTTTCATATCTATCTATCTCTTTCATTTATAATTGATAGTTCCTTTATTGTACACATTATAATAAAACATGTACATAAAGAAATGATGTCACAATGGGCAAACTTATTTCCAGTATGATAATTTAAAAAGTATCTCCATGATAATTTATAAGATATAAGGATAATTTAAGAGTTTGATCATTTATAAGGAGACAAAATATGTTAACACTTCACTTGACGCGACGTATGTTTTTTTTTAAATACCGAAAAGGATAATCACACAAAAAAACCTCACAATAATTGCAACGCAAAACTTATGGTAAGTGTTTAATTTTTTGTTAATTTCCTTCTAAAGAATGAACTCGTATTATTACCATATTTTAAATTTAATCATTGTCACGGATTGTAGCGGAGGATCATCTAATGACGCCTAAAGTAAGCTAATAAATGAAAGCATTCACTTGGTATATTATAATGCAATAATAGGAACAATAAGAAAATTGGAATGATAAATACATAGATCCAATTTTAAATAAAGTCAAATTAAAGATAAAAAAAAAAACATTTTAAATCATAGCACATTTGAAATCATTCCTGTCTTAGAATAACATGTTTCATTGCATCTTTCATCTTAATTAAAAAAAAAGACAAATAAAACATATTGGTGGATACATATGAGCTAACTTAGCCAACCTATTGTAACTTATTAGTTTAGACTGAAGACTGACTTTAGGTTGCTACTCAACAGCAAGAAAATTTTCGTTTTTAGAAAAAATCTTTACAACGTTTGATGAAGTTTTAAAAAAATTAAACGAGAAAAAAAATTTGGAACTTTTGAATCAAACAAGCAACAACAAGCAACGCAGATATCTGCCTTTACAATACTACAAAGTATGGTAAACTGTGTAACTGGTATGATATCAGCTGTGTTGCTTACTGTGTCACGTAATACGCAATATATCTTTCGTTATAAAGGACTATATTATATAACATTACAAGCGAATGCTCCCAACAAGAACTCTTTGTAGATATATAAATCGTACAAACCAGTCGTAAACGTATCAAAAAGTGAGTATAATAATACACAAGTGCAAAATCTACATTTTTGGTCATAAATAAACTGATATACAAATTTTATACCTTTACATATAAAAATCTATTCTACACAAGTGCCAAACGTTTGGCTTTGTTCGAGAACGCTAGGCCATCGGCGGCTAAATATATATTACATTTTTTGTCTTTTAAAATGTGTTTCTTAAGCTTTGACTAACTATACTAAAGAAAATAGCACAAGATGATATCTCCAAGCCTTATTCTGGAAAAGAATATTATAATTAGCGTTAAAAAAAGTGACGTCATCAAACTACCAACCGATCCGACCAATCAAATGGTTGAAAATTAGAGTTCTTCTATTTGATTGGTTCAAAGGAATGTAAGTTGATAACGTCACTATTTTCTTAACACGTATGAGCTATCGTTTCATTTCTATCTACATAAAAAAGATAATGGTGGTTTTAATGAAATTGTAATAACAATCCGCCTTATCCTTTATCCTTAAACAAAACCGTACAAAAATCGAAAATTACAAAAAGTAAAAAAAGCAGGCGCGGCAGGTAATGTCTAGCTTACAAGCATTGGTGTGATTAAATCTTTAGTATAGTTTCTCAAACTTATTATGCAATATATAACAACAGAATTTTCTAGAATAAAGTAATCAGTATTGCCAATTATCACAGTGTCCTTTGACGTCACTGCAGCATCAGAGACTCGAGATTTCGATTCAAAATAGTGTCCTTAACCGAGTTAAATACCACTTCTATATTGTGCGTATCTATGGCAGTAGTGAAATGGTGGTACAGTGTAGTCTTTGGTTCTCGTCGAACATTCGCGAACATGTTGAGTAGGAATAACTGTACATCCCGCAGGTTGTGGGGATCGCCCGTGAACTGGGGGTAGTACCAGCGTATGTCCGTCTCCTTGCTCGCCACCTTCTTCGCCAGTAGATCAGACTTGTTGAGGAATAATATTATAGAGATGCCCTTGAAGTTGACGTTGTTAACAATAGTGTCGAAAATGTTTAGCGCTTCTTCTAGGCGATTGGTTTTCCTGTAAAACACAAACGCACTCATTGAAAATTGGTATTGAAAATAGATCACAGTTACATACGTATAAAAAAATATTAAAAACTTTTGTCAGCGTAATATTGTCTAAGAATTTCTTAAGAAGATAAACTCTCTTTGGTACTGTGCTACTTTAAATACTTACATACATATATCTATTTATCCACCAATTAATCCATAAGTATACCGGCTACCTTAAGCTCCACTACCGAGACAGAAGCGAATATAGACAGTATAAATAACGTTAGGAATATAGCCTTACTGAGTGTCTACTAATGCATTCATCATGAGGAATGCTCTGTGGAAATGTATGTCTGAATAACAGCCGCTAAGTTGCACCTTCAGACTTTGCGGCATATAGGTCTCATGTAAGATTCCATAGGAACTTCTTACCTCGTACAAAATCATTATAGATACCCAATAGCCAATTATCAACGATATTTAAAAACAGATACGACTTAGAAACCTATTTGAAAAGGCGGCAACGCATCTGAAATACTGCTGATGTTGTGGATGTCCGTGGACGGCGATTATCATTTACCATCAGGTGACATTTATACCCATTCGCCTCTTCGTTTATAAAAACAGAATAGTGAATTGTTATCAAACCGCAGAATTGTCGCGAAATTACCTGTAACAGAAACTGACGCTCGCCTCTTACAATCTACTCGATTGTCTGCAAATTATTGCAACTGCAAAATGTAATTGGTCTTTACTTTTCAATAAATCATCAACATGTGGATATCCTTACAATATTATCTCCTAGGTATTATCAAAGCGTCTGTATTTTTTTTGTTTGTTACGCGATTACTCGTCTTATAACTAATATATTTCGATAGTACTTTTTTCGAAAGGCGGGTTATGGTTCAAAGGTCCTATTTCAATTTGATCAATGACAAATGGTTTTTGAGTTATGTTAATTAAAAATAATGCATGTTTTTGTGTAACTCAACGGTGAAATTGAAGAAGCTTTTTGCAGTTTCATTGCGCTTAAATTATTGTTCAAACAATAAGAATTGAAGAATATTAGAGAAATGTCTTTGAAGTTGCTTTGTTTACAATTGTGTCCAAAATGTTTAGCGCTTCTTCAAGGCGGTTAGTTTTCCTCAACGTTAATACATTGCAAGTGAGTCAGTGATAATGGTATCACATTAGTATACAAAAATATTATGAGTAAAGTAACCTTGCGAATGGAGTACGAATAAACTGCTGAACCAATTGATTCGGTGAATTCCATTTGTTAACAGTTTCCTGCAGTTTTATCCTATAAATAACTTCAAATCTACTGCGAAGAAGCACACAGCTCTCCAGCATACACTCCATATACGTTATGGGTACATCGTGGTCCTGTGTCCGGGGTGTTAGGCCTATTGTGCAAATCCTATCCTACCTCCCTACACTTCAGGACGGAATATGACACTGTCATCAAAGTTTGGTTCTTATAAAGGGCCATCCATAAATTACGTCACGCGAATTTTAGAACTTTTCGACCCCTCCCCCCGTCCTTGTCACAGGTTGTCACAATTTTAGAACCCCGTCCCCCCTGATGTGACGTCACACATTTTTCAAACTTATGCATGTATCTAAAAATAATCAAAATAAAACAGTTATTTTCATTTTTTTTTACTTATTTTTATTAAATAATCTAATAAAATCAACATAAAGTCAAATATTTTTGATAACAAATAGAATAAGCGACTAGTAAGGAAACAATATGCAACTAATTAATGTTAGTTGAAAATACAAAACTCAATCATGTGTCCATGGACTTTGTATCCACTCTTTTATATTAGCTATCACTGGTAAATCAGGCATTTCATTTTCGTTCTAAATTTGAACGTCAGGAACATCCTTAATGTCGACATCATTTTCTTCCATCCATAAAGCATCGTCATCATTCATTAAACAAAAAATTTCTTGGGCAAGTCTAGCCGTAATTCTTTGAGGACGAATTTTTGCGATAAATATTAACATATTTGCCATGCATTAGCCAAAAGTCGGATAGGGCTGATTTAAACCCTTGACATTCAAAGCTCGTAAATTTTAGTGTCTCACTTGCATTACAACATGGCTCTAGGAATCAAATGTTGCTACGGAAGAGAATCTTATAGCGAGAGCACGAAATTAGTAATAAATATAGATTAAGAATTATCTGTTCAAAGTTTTATGTTCACACATAAATGTGTTCTAGTATTTTATAATGTGACGTCACAATTCTTTCGATCCCCCCCTGCTCCTTGTCACATAATGTCACATTAAGATGATACCCTCCCTCCCCATTAACGTGTGACGTAATTTATGGATGGCACCTAATCAAAGAACCGTAATCCGTTAATATAACCATTGGTAGTTTGCCTAAAAGTGACAACCATACACAAACTGTTTGGAGTTAACAGTCTATAACGAAAGACCGTAATTTTACTATTTACCTATCGTTCGTAAGCAAAACAACTCGTTTCTTGAATATAGGAACCGGGCGTAAGTCGGAGGATCCCTACCCGGGCACTTTGCTGCACAACACTATACCGCCAATATCAGTAATGACTTATTTAAACTTATGCTGCCTGGCAAATAGGCAGATGGTCGGTTCTACACAGAGAACACGGACCGACACCAACATTGCGAAAACTTGCAGGTTCTTTTATATTCTATTGGCTTTCTGGAAAGAGGCGGTAGGGCTGGAATAGCCGTATAACCATTCATGTCGTAGCTGAATAATCTCGCGTGAAGTCACGTATGTCATACACAAAACCGCGGCCAAAAGTCGTTCCTCTATATAAATAAAAATTTGTCGTTAAACGTATTGGTAAGCGAAAAACTCGACAACAGCGTACTAATTTGGGTTGTTTTAAACATTACAGCGCCACAAATCTTCCAATTAAGAGAAGAACGGGAAATTGTACAGATAATAAAAAACAAACACTATTTTTTGCCATGCAAACTATTAATTGGATGTCAATATCAGGCGGCACGAAATTCGCCGAGTAGGCTACAATAGGGGCCGTCCATTAATCACTAGAAGATTCTTAACATTTTGAACCCCTCATCTTTATTGATGATACGTGGTTTAAAAAACGCCAATATTCGCGAAGACGTAGGCAGAGGTACAACCAGGGCAACCACGATTAACAGAAGATAGTAAATCCCACAATATGACAGGTGGCAAACCTATTGGCAACCGGGCACTTATCAATTCCCGGGCCACTTTGTTATGAATAAAAAAATTTAAAAAAAAACGTTATGAATGGCCCGACCGGGGACTTTCTTCGGGAACTCATGCAGGCAACGCCAACTCAGACTTTGTTCCAATGATATCTCCTCGGAAATACGCTCTTTCAAATCAAGGCAAAAAAAATTAAAATCGGTTTTCAATTTACAAAGAAATCGAGTAACATACTTAAAGGTACATAAAAAAGAAAGAAAGGAGTCAAAGATCCCTCATCCTTTTGCAAAATAGGTCAAATAGAACCTAGTAATTTTTTGTATACCTTGGTTGGCGTTTTTGCAATGCAATCACTTGCAAAATGTGCATTTGAGCCTCGTCAAATACATTTTTTTGCCTGGACATGAGCTAAAAAAATGTATCTTAATGGCCATATCCCCCAAGAGGTAGGTAACCTACTGTAGGAAGAGATACAGCCAGGGCATCCACGACTAGCCGAAGACACTAAGTCCCATATGTCCAATCCCGGATAACGCTGTTTTTATCTTGTTTAGGCTTGGTTCGTACTATTTAGTAGATGGTTTATGTGAAGTTTGCAAAAAATCGGTCGAGCGGTTCATCATTTATCACATTTTTTGTACCAAATGAATTTAATAAGTGGCGGATCGTTTTGTTAATGCCTAATGGGTATTTTTCTGTCAAATTAAACATTTTTTAGATGGAAATTGTGCTGTCATATTGAAACGTTTTTCAGTTGTTTTTTTTTTCTTTTTCTGTTTTGTTGTGGTATGTCATTTACGCGGTCATATACGTAGCGAAGCACGTACCGTGCCGCTAGTTAGAAATAAAAAAGACATTTCGTTTTCATTGTTGGATGTGTATTAAAGTGGTTTAAATAAAGAAGAAATAAGTAAGGCGATACCGAATAAAACCGGGATGACTCACTAGTAAAACACATACAATCTGTCTATGTGTCCGTATGTTCTAATTTGATCGTACGCTGCAGTATTAATATGTAAACAGGTATATGTTTAGAGAAGGCAACATCCGGGAATCTGTATCAAGGCCGGCGAGTCGTTCATTCACTACTACTGGGTAAAATCAACATGGGATTACTCGGGAATCTTATAATATAACATCAAACAAGCAGACGATTTTCCCAGTGGAATTACATACGCGCTGCCTATAGGCGAAGCTGAAAAACATGTGATCCCAACGCCCCTTGTAAAATCTGACGTCTTTAAACTGTAACAGAACAATAACAAGTATTGATATCAAGCCAGGAATCGTTTATGCGATTGTACTAACCCGGAGAGGTTCGTCAGACTCATTCACAGTCTACTACTAAATTTAAGATAACACTAAAAAAAAGTATCTTCATGCCCATATCCCCGAAAAAGTTGGCAGAGGTACAACACCCAGGTCTAGCCGAAGATACAGAGTCCCACATTGTGATAGGTGGCAGGACTACCTATCGCCAACCGCGCACATATTCAATCCCGGGCAACGTTATATATTTATTACAAAATTGACAATTCTTACATTTTCCAACTTTTTGGTTGTCCAAAATGTTAATAATTTGTGTTGTGTTATAGAGTACCTAAATTGGCATATCCGATTCCAATTTACATGAAATCGAGATTGAAGAGTAGCTCTACTGAAACTAAAAATAATGAACCTGATGCAAACACAGAAAGTCACTATTTTTTTAGGAATTTGGCCAGAGAAATTCATTCAGGGCACGTGCACACTACAGTTGAATGTCGGGCGACATTCTTTCAAGTGACATTCTCTCGTTTTCTCTCTTAATAAATTGCTGCTGTGCGACAATTAAGTAAGCTGGTGCATAATTGCGACGTTTTTCATGTGGCCGTATCTGGGTCACAACTCACAAGTAATGTCATCAGGAACTTTAGACTTTGAAACACTCTAACTCAGCGTTTCGTATGCGTCGGAAAGTGACGACCCCGTCATCCTATGCTGGTGTAATATGCCTTAGTAAATTTGTATTTCTACAGTCAGTCAAACCTAGGTGATAAAGCAGTTTTTGGTATCACCCTATCTATTCCTGTCGTCAAAGCGTCACAGCAGTCGACTGTGGCTTCCCGTTCTGGTGGATATGGTAGCCGATAGACGTACACACATAGCTAGGATCGCCGCAATAAGATAGCGACGCAACAATAACATGTACGAAGACCTTCAGTCAAGGGCTATCTCCTAGGTACATCGGAAATCAGTAATTGTAAAAATAAATACTGTCTTTGGACAAATTACTCGAATTAATTTAACCTTGATTTCTGATTTGAGCAAATAAACCAAAAGAAAATTCTAATTTGTTTGTGTTTTCGTTGTTAGTCAACGATACTAATATATGCAACTAACTACCTTAAGGGATGAATAGGTAAGTATTTGTTTTAAAACACCCAGGCCGAAGAATACAGATATATAGACATGTTCATAATACAAACTCAGGTGCAGAGTTTGTGTTATGAACATGTCTATATATTTGTATTCTTCGTCGTGAATCAAACTCAGGCTTTGTGGTCGGAGACATGAGGCTTGCGACTAATAATAGGTACATATTAATACCTCGACTACGGTACATGAGCTAGTACCCATAAACAGTTTTTGCATTAAAAGACAAACAGGCAGACAAACCTAATATCAAGAAATTCTCATAATCTACAAACACTAAATATATTAATGATGCGCTGCCAGCCCAAAAATATTTTGATGATGTAATAAAAATTCTATTAAAACATGCAGTGAAATATATTCCTACCATTCATTACACAGAGAAGTATAACTCTCATTAATCCGATTTCTCCCATTTGAATATTACCAGATTAGTCACGGATAGGGTTGTCACATTACAGCGTGTATTTTACCGTGACACATTACAGACATATTTCTATTATACAATGTGTCGATGTAAAAAAAATCAAGTTTATTGCACATACAGTAATATCGATGTTTGACGTAAATAATTGACAATATTGAATTATTGACTGATCGATCAGTCTTACAATTTACTAGTCGACCCGACGAACTTCGTACTAATAGTTTGTATGGATTAAAGCATTGTTTTTCCAATTTTCCATGAAATTTTTCCGGCTTTTTTTCTAAGAACCGTTTAGACGTGATGCGATGTCCACATTAATTATTATATTATTAATCTTAATATATATAAATTACGTGTCACGTTGTTTGTCCGCGATGGACTCCTAAACTACTTAACCGACTTCAATCAAATTTGCACCCCGTGTGCAGTTTGATCCAACTTGAAAGATAGGATAGCTTACATCTTAATTTATGATCCAAAAATTACCATCCGAGCGAAGCCGGAACAGGCAGCTAGTTATTATATAAAAATTAATTGCTGTTTATTAGTCTTGCTAAAACTTGAGAACTGAACCGATTTGGTTAATTTTGGTTTTGAATTATTTGCTTAAGCGTAGTAAAGATTTTAAAGTTAAGAGAAAGGGAATTACTGCGAGGAGCTAGAAATAACAATATTTTAATTTTTCTCATACAAACGGAACTGGTAAAACGAAGTTCGCCGTGACAGCTAGTCTTAGGACAAAAATCTAATAATTCCTGTTTAAAAGAACTTATTAATTGGGAAGATTTAATTTTGCTTATTTCAAAACTTTACTCGAAAATGTTTAAAGATTACTATTAACAATAAAGTTTCCAATGCGAAAACTTATAATAAATATTAGGTTGCAAGTTTTCTAAAATAAAGATAAAGAATAAAAGAAAATAATCATGCTTATGAATAATTATAATATATATTATTTATAAATAATTATGATTATAAAATATTATCACAAGTTTCCCCATATTTTATAGTATGAAAGAATAAATAGAAAGCGTTCTCTATGAAGACTTATATTATTGATTGTGAACACGCAAACAATCGATTTGAATGCATTCGTATTTAAAACATGATTTCTCGACAGGGGCCTGTGAATATATCAAAGTAAAAACATGATATGTTTGCGTTTAAGAATCCGTAATAAGCAAAGAAAAATCTTATAAAGCCTATTACAAAAATTTGGAAGGATTACATTTATCTTGCTTTAAATATTATCCAAGAGAAAAAAATATAGAGAGACAACCCTATCACTTAGCCCAACGCACCTCATACGATGCTTTCGTAAGACACCAAGTACCACATTTTAATTACATACCACACATACCAGGCTACATCCATACATGAGGTATATGGTAACATCTATGGAGTTGAACTGATCAGAGTAAACAAGGATGAAGGTTTAGTGTCCATTTTACGACTTCGGATTCCTCGATACCATCATAAAATATTAATGAACGAATATAAATATGAGTAAATATTACTTTGCCTCAAAAACGAAGTAGATAGAGTTGGTTATATGCGAGACGTTCGGTTTCTGTAGTAAGTACGTATTATCAACAAAATTCGATGTTTTGATACGAAATTTTTCGTATAAACTAGCGGTCGGCAAACTTTTGGAAGGCAAGGATCACAAGGCGGCAAAGTAAACTAAATGTGGGCCACACTTGTGATATTAACCCTAGAAGCCAAATATACTTGCGTATAATTGGTCATATCTCATAGAAAAAATGAAAATGGGCACAGAGAAGCGCGTCCTTAAGGCTGAATTCATACTATACTCTGTACATTATACAAATCAACCGCGGAACATTCATGCAATTTATTTTGATATAACTTATTTACAAAACACACACGTTTTTTCTTCAAACGTTCACGTTTTTACAAAACATTCAAGGGCCGCAAGTAAGAGATCGACAGGCCGCGGGTTGCCGACCGCTGCAGCGCTGGTATAAACTGTACGTAAAGTTTGTACTTTTGTAATTGACAGTGCCTACGTTATCGAAGTATTCGTGCATCAACGTCATTAGAATTCAGTACTTTATAGTAAAAAAAAAGAAGCAGACGAATATTCCGATGGTAATAAATACAAGCCAAAGATCTTAATGGTACTTTGCCAATCTAGAAGTTATTTTATGTCTTGCACAAATTTTCGAAAATCCTCCGATTAGGAACAGGACAATTGCAAAATCTGGCAATATGGCACGAGGACAAAGCGGTGATACCAGCTGGGAGTCGTTCTAGTATGACTGAATACAAAAGTGGAATAATAAGGTAATCGCTACATACCGCCACATAATCTTTGTGAATCGTTCTTATTCCATACCGCAGTGTGTTTCTATGAGATACAAAGTTTACGTAATTAAATTAAATACGCAAAGTAAAGGACTTTAGGAACTTTACGCATGTAGGTATGTTATCCTAGTAGGTAGCGTACTGTGATATAAAAATATTTATGTAGTACATGTTTTTTGAATGGTAATTTCGGCGAACTTTTTCCCGCCTGCAGAGAGTCACGTCATATTTTAAAGGTATTTAATATATTCTGCTATTCCGAGATAAGACAAATCGATGAAAACTTTATAAGTCGGTCTAGCATTTCTTGAGTTATAAGCAAATTAGGGTTATAGAAGTTGTATCAAACCCAACTTTGTTTTGTAAATACAGATTAGCATAATTTCGTTCGACACCATTCGAATTATAAGCCCCCCATTTGCGGACCAATCGTGCACGACTATAGCATCATTAGGCCTTAGGTCAAACACAGTCCCTCAACTCACTATTATTCTTAGGCAATCTACACACGAACCAAGTTTCGATCACAATAGAGTATTAAGCGAAATCAAGATTTTATTTTTGGCATTTGTCCACAAAATCATAATTTCACATCTTTTGACAAAAAAGAACTCATTAACTTCCATAACATGTATTCAATTTATTTTTGCTAAATTCTCTAATCTCTAATATTTTGGCGACCAAACAATACAAACAAGTGGCTCTCTGATGGTATATAATAACCGTCGCGTATTAACTTCAAAGCTGTCTACCGGATACCCACCATACTAGAATTCAATATATTTCAATAATAAATTATTTCAAGGTCATGTTCATTGAAACACGACAATAGCTAGCCTTATATTGAAACAGAAGGAATATGTAATTACCAATGCAGGGGAGTTGCCACTTTATACGATAGTTACTGGAATCATGACAGTTTAAACTTATCGTTTGAACTTTCATTTACTTTGGCCTTAATAATGATTCGATTCCCGGGTCAAGCAACAAAAAGAAAATTAGTTTTTTCCAATTTTCTAATAAAAACAAAAACATAATGCTCGGGATTGGATATGTGCCCGGTTGGCGATAAGCTCGCTACCTATCACATAGGGGAAGTTCTTCACCAGTCGTGAGTGCCCTAGTAGTGCCTACGCCTACCTCTTAAGGGATATCGTGAAGATACTATTTTGGTTTTCTCGTGACCTATTAATACATTCTGTATTTTAAAATTTTGTAAATAGGCCATTGCCTATTGTAATTTTGTTTCGCACACTAAACTAATTATAAGTTAGCGCTATTTTCTATCGACGATAGTAATATAAAGACAGAAAACGTATAGTGTTGCAATATATTCCTCGGAAAATGTTATTCTTTTTATTAACGTTGAAACTTGTTTTTGTTTTATTGGCAAAAAATTCCACACACTCGAAACAAAATTAGTCAGTATTCAGCAGAATTAACACCAATATCAACCAAACCAATAATTACTGGTCTCAAAATTACTAATCACTTGACTCGTGTTCGAGCGGCTTTAGCGTCGCGTGATCTGTGTAAACGTGTCGATAGGCATTCCAGAGGCTGTGGGTTTCTCTCGACCTATAAATCGACGTTAAGACAAAGTCCCCACACTTAACACGACAGCGCTAAAACATGGAACGGCGTATATATTTCTAAAACCTTTTAACGGTCTACCGTAATCTATACTGTTCAAACTTCAAAGCACGAATCCATTGCATGGAGCAAAATACATTAATTTTTGAATATTTTTAGGAGAGAAAACAGTATAATATGGTAAGAGACAACCATTGCCTATAGATACCATAAATATTACAGGTTCTGTGGCTGCCACACTACCCTCCGAACTGGAACATGACACTGTCATTACGGCGGCAGACACTGGATCCCTACACAAGCAAGTTGCTGCAAAGCATTCTAACAACTCAACACTGAGAAGATCCAGCAAAATAACCTCCGCTTCTCATGAGCTACCAGACAGGGTGGTAGATGGTTTAGTCTACTCAGCGTACCAACACAAGGAAGCATCGAGGAAATAGCCGGGAATATATAATTTAAGAAAAATATTAAGTCATAATTTGCTTGTGGTGACAATGATATGTAGCTAAGCTGAGGTGATAAATCTCCTTCGTAAGTTTGCCGACTATCCTACTACTTACTGCAACACGACAGTGGCCTGATGTTAAGGGAGCAGGAATAGTTAAAGTTCCAATCTATATCTGGACAAGCCGTTACAAAAATCTACTACCTTAGGTAAGGAAGTTACTTCACTCCTATATCCCCGAAGAGGTGGGCAAAGACACAATCACGGCACCCACTACTAGCCGAAGACATTAAGTCCCACAATGTAATAGGTGACAAGCCTGTCGCCAACCAGGCACACATCCAATCCCGAGCAACATTTTTTTATTAGAAAATTGGAAAAACCACATTGTCATTTTGGTGCTCGACCCAGGAATCGAACCCGAGACCTCATAAAGTCCAGTCAAACACCGGACCGCTAGACCACAGAGGCAATATAGCTTAAAAACTCATTTCAGTCACCATCTGTGTTCGGCTGTTTACAGAGCGTTTATGACCGCAAAATCACTGACACACAAAACGAAATGCGAATGACACGAATCCAAATAAATTAACATATATACTCTAATGTTTAGACGGGAGTATAGCATTTTAAACTTTCGCCACTAGAAAAATGGAACTGGGTGAAACAATATTCTCAATAGACTTGTCTAAGACGAAAGACCATTTATTGGCTTTAGGCAGAGGATTTTTTTAATACTGGCTGATCCGACAGACTGACCTGTTTTAACTACGAATATTTAATTTTCTACTGTTCCGCTAAATTGTAATTTTTTTAATGAGACCCTTCTTCTAACAGTTATTAAAACAAAAAAAAGAATTAGCGTTATCATTCCAACCTTTTACGAGTCATGCGATGACCAAATGAAATGGAGATTCATTTTTGCATATATCCTTGATGACTTCATATTTTATGTTGTGACTATGACAACGGAATTTTGTTTTCGAACCGTCTCCTGAATTAACACAACAAAAAAAATTAGCAAAATTGGGACATCCGTTCAAGAGCAATATGATGACCAAGAGATAATATTATTAAGTTTAATTATTTGAATTTATGCACAACTGAGTATAAAGGTGAACTATAAGATACACGGCTAATAATAATAATTTTAAGATGGTTCCATACTTATTTCTTCATTGTTAGACTAGACTAGTGGTTTTTGAATTTAATAATGCTTACATTTCTATTTTACTGAATCAGGCGTTACTTTGCGGAAATCCATCATATCAGACGTAAAATAAGCCTTTATATTGGTAATTCCGCGTAAGCAGGGTAACTGCTGTGGCAAATAATCCTCCAAATGACACAGAACACTTTAGTTAGGCTTGTCACATTCTGTGTCATTTGGAGGATTATTTGCCACAACAGTTACACTGCTTACGCGGAATTAGCAAAATAAAGCTTATTTTACATCTTACATTTCAAGTAAAGTCAAAAACTAGAAGTAGGATGTTGATAAAATTTATGTGGGACCATTTCGGCATCCTTTGCTATTATTCGAAAAAAAAAATTATCAAATCGCGACGTGGTATTTAATAAAATAGTTGGAGACTGTTTTTGCAGTTCTACTGCGCCTAATTATCTTGAAATCCCGACACGGGGGAATGGGGAAAATAATTATTTTCAGTCGATATAACTACGAACCCGCAGGCTGTGAGCAGTGAATAATAAAGTGTATTAGCCAATATTTAGACGTAGGTATACCCTTGAGAAATATCTACAGACATCTATCTATATTCTATAGCATTGGTTGTCAACCATTTTACATTACGGTCTCAAACACGCGTAATTCTTATAAAGCAAAAAAAGTAATAAAACACCAAAAAATCTGCTATCGCGATAGCGTGTAATGCAATTATTAGTATACAATAGACAGTCGTTTATTTTACACTAGCAGTTTCACGCAGCTTCGCCTGCGAAATTTGGCTTTTACTGCACCGATTTTGATGAAACAAAACCTATGTCACTGAGGGATAATGTAGCATTCTACGCGTGAAAGAATTTTTGAAATCGGTCCAGTAGTTTTGGAGCCTATTCATTTCAAACAAACAAAAAATCAAACATTTCCTCTTTATAATATTAGTATAGATAGACCATATCAAATACACTCTTATATTGATAGATCGTTTGTCAATAATAGCTCCGCATAGTGAAGAGCGATAACGTCTTTTTTTACTGGCTAATGTGTTATATATTTCACAGTTTTTATAATTTCACTGGTCTTTAGTTAATATCGCGTGTTCTCTACTTTTACGATAGATTCAAATTAACCTGGCAGTTTTTATAATTTCACTGGACTTTAGTTAATATAGCGCGTTCTCAGCTTTTACAATAGATTCAAATTTAGAAACGGTTTAAAATAAATTAACTTTAAGATGGACTAATTACAAAAATCCAGCCGGCCGCAGGTTGATTATACCTGATCTAATTGCAATAATAGCAACAAAACAAAGGAGACATAGGTGATTAAAAGATAATTACTATGACCGCCACATCATTTATTAATGAGTGGCACGACCAGACCCGACGGATATGGATTAGTAATTCGTGTTGCGTGTATGCGAATATAGCTCATTACAATATCACAAATAACGACTAATATAGTATGCTAATTACACAGCTACATGTGATTAAATTATTTGCAAAGTGACTGAGAGACTGACTTCTTATTACATTGATATAAAAACGGAATCCTAGAAATGAACTAACAAAAAGCGCGTACATCTGTCTGTAGCCTTACATTGGTTATTAGAAGATAAAACTTAATCTAAAAAATCATACTGTATCAAATAAAAATAGAAAATCGTATTGAATAGATTAATGTGAAAAAAGGTTCAACAAAGGTTATGGTCGTAAAAATAAATCCATTAAAATGTAGGATGCAATTAATTTGAATTCGAAAAAAAAGCAATGGTACTGTCTTTTTCTAATAGTACGAGGGTCAAACTGAAAGTTCTTAGAAAATCAAAAACTAAGCATTCTAGCAAGTTATTAGTTTTATTATAACTTTTCAAAATAGCGTCCATTT
>NJDC01001454.1:51210-68185 GCA_002245475.1 Calephelis virginiensis
ACAGGGCAAGTGCTAAAATAAAAATACCTTATCGGATCTAACCCTAAAACACTACTTCCTATAAAGTGAGTAGCGTGATTGTCCAAAGAGAAAAATGCAAAACAGATAGAAGGTAATTTAAGGTGAAATCGAGAACCAAATTGAAATTACTTAATACCGCCACTAGCCTAAGCCGGCGGCTTCGATAACGTGCCATTAGCGATTTTTTACTTTAATTTGGGTAAGGTTACACTTTAATTTGGGTAAGGTTGAGGATTGACTTGAAGACGTATCCTTCCAATCGTAAAAACCTCAACAAAATTGGTCTTCCATAAGAATAAAAGCTTTCTATACATGTAAGGGATAAGCTTCTTATCCTATATTAAAAACTAGCCTATATACATAGTCTGTATATAGACTAAGGAGTTGTTTTCATTTCACTTAACTATTATGTTATTATCTTTAAGTAGAATTCCATCAACTTTTAAGTGTCTCTAAAGTCTAAATTGATATCACATCTGTACTGTGAACAAAAAAAGTATAACTTAGAATTTTTGATCAGCACAGATGAAGAGACAATTACGGAGACCTTCGCGGTACTCCGCTCGCCTACCGTATTGGACAGGATTATTACTGTTGTCTGAGCCTCTGCGGCGTCCGATGATAGCGAACAAAATGACTTTTAAGTCCTGCACAAAGCAAATACCGTCCATCTACGTTAAGACTACTGATGTTGGACGGAAAAACAGCAGTGTATGAGCAGAATGATATAAGGCTTCGAAATCCTGTTTATTGAACTGATATGAAAGTTAATGAAAAGGACTTTAAAAAAGTAATTTTATCGAATACACGCACTTCTCGACCAACGAGGAAATCCTAGGCAACATTAAGCAGAACTTAAAAAAATCAATACATCGTATATTTTTTAGTTTAGGCAATTAATTACTCCCGCAACACATGTACATGGTCTACGTTAATTTATTATTGTATGGTTCTCACAGCATCCAATGCTCCCAAATAAATAATTCGACATGCGCAAACAAAGACCGTGTGATGACCACCTGAGAAAACTCTTATCTAACGCTATTTTGATTTATTTTTAACGTGTCCTTAAGGTATTATCGCAAATATTTTATCTTGCAGAATAGCGTTAACACTGTCTGTCGTTGGTGGCACTTCTACAGTGCAGGAAGCATTGCATATAATGCTGTCTTTTTAATAATTTATCACTTCTACGGTGCAGGCCGTCTTAGTTTAAAATTTAAATACTTTCTGCCTACTTGAGACAAGTCTTGGTCAAACAAGAAACATCATAAATGGACAAACCCATATCTGCCGCTCTGTTTTCTATCTATATATATATTAGTAACTCTTCTATATAGGGTTCTATATGGGGATGCCTAGAAGAGATCGCTAGTTTGGCGATAAGACCGCCTCTATGTATTATAGTTTAAGTTTTATTTGATGTTTTTTTGGTATTTGATGCACAACAAAGAGTTGTTGTATATAGTGCAATATATTTTTAGATGTTTATGGACTGTCCAGTAAAAAAATAATAGAATTTCCTGAAGGTAAAAAAGGTGCCAATTACGCGTTGCTAATCTGATGTCTAGACTATTGCATAAGTAAGTTAAATGGCTATCCTGACAAGACCGAAACTGCGGTTACGTCAAAAGGAATAGATTAAGGGTGGTACCAATACTGAAAAGCAAAGCTTACGAAAGTGGGACTTATTGTCTTCGACTAGTCAGGTATCCACGACTGGTTGTGCCACTGCCTACTTCTTCGGGGCGTGAAGAAACTTTACTTTACTTTTTCTTCCATTTGTGAGACAATTTAAAGAACGTTCAAATAGCTCTTACCTATCTTCAGAGAGGACTTGGTCAAACTCCGAAGACGACACGAGGAATAATATCGACGTGACGGAATCGAAGCATTGTGTCCATTTCTGCCGCTGCGTCCTCTGACCGCCGACGTCGACAAACACGAATGGCACGTTGTTGATATTGATGGTGCACTCCGTGATGCCCTTGGTGGCTTTCCGGCAGTGCAGGATATCTTGGTGCGAAGGTATATAGTCTGGCCGCGCTATCCGCTCCAGGTCACTAAAGAAGTAGCTTACTGAGTCACTCTGCAAATCAGAAATGGTAGAGTAAAGTAAACAATAGTAACTATGTACATTTAGAAAATTTGCGCTCACTATATTCGATGGATTATCACCATAGTTTTGCAATAAAGAAATACGTAAAAGACGTAATACACAAAGTACGCATGCGTGCTCACCATTGTCGTACCCCATTAAGGGTATGAAGGGTATGGTAGACGGTAGACTTCCTCATCCATTCCATAGCCTTGTCAGAAATATAATATTATCAGACGGACTCATTTTGAAACATAAAATAATCTATATCACAGAAATAATTTTCCTGTCAAGTATCAATCCTGTGCTTCCTAGATAGTGACATTAAGCTAGTACGCTAACCTCTTACGGCCAATATTAATAATCTATCCAAGACAAGATATAGGGCTATTTTAGATTAGTTACCAGGCAACCATTGTTATTTTTTCAATAAATAACAAAAACGTCTTAGCAACAAACCCTGATTAGATCTACCTCTATCCGTAGATGTCATTAATATTGGCCGTTAACCAACGAGGCGGTCAATACGTGTAGATTTTGTATCTCATTCACACACGCCAGCGACCAGGTAATTAGGAGTTCCGTTATCAGGGGAATTGCTCATTGTACATCTGAGTCTCGTTAAACTTTTGCTATATCCAACTTTTTGAATTTCCACTTTCGCCTGCGGACACTGCAATGTATAATTTAAACTGCGCCTATCATTACCCAGTTTTTTATTGCAAATATCCGGCTCCGATTTCTACCATAATTCAGATCAAAATCGAAATTGAGTGTTGCGTGATTGGAGTTATAAAATTCTACTTATTACTGAAGCTACGCCCCGCAATAAGTTGAAGTGAGTGAATTTATTGCGTACATATGGTCTTTTTTATTTTTAACTAGCGGCCCGCCCCGGCTTTGCACGGGTATAAAATATGCATATAAACCTTCCTCTTCAAATACTTTATTTATTAAAAAAAACCGCAACAAAATCCTTTGCGTAGTTTGAAAGATTTAAGCATACAAAGAGACATAGAGACAGAGAACGCGACTTTATTTTATACAATGTAGTCAGATAAAGATCAGTTGGTATAATCAACCTTCGCATTCCTGGTGGAAAGTTGAGAAAGTTACTAAGCTAGATGGCGCCAATCACTCTTACTTTGAAGACGAAATTATAATATTTAGAATACCCTTGGCTAGAAATACCAGTACATAGTCGAATGACAAAAAAAGAAGCGGATCACTTGGTTCCGGCGAACTTTGAACCGACTTTCAGCTGGTATGTGTTTTGTTATTGAAACTATTAAATGATGTGTAACCAGCACCACTTTTTTACCCCATTTAAAAAGGAGGAGGTTATAATATATTAATGTCTTTGTATATTTTTATTAATGTTACTCAGATTTATCCGTCATTTGTAATCAATTTTCTAAAAATCGTTTTCTTATTTGACAGAGTGTAAGTCAAAGAAAATACCCTATTTTTTATAAACTTAGACGACTTAATATTGAAATTGAAGTTGGATTTTAAGCACTTTTACTGCATTTAAATGATGTACCTTCATTAAATATTGGAAAGTTCGTAGCGATGGATAGACGTTTGTTACTCACACGCAGAAATACTGAACGTTTATATATTACAATAACACACATACTACAATTTATCACATCCGCATCTGTGTTTTAGTGGTTTGGTGTTGGCATTGATTTGAGTTTGATGTTGGTTTTGATTGATTGAATGGGTTTGATTCCCTAGTTGGGCAACATTAAAATGTGTTTTTTTTTATAATACAAACGACATTCCTAGGGATATTAGCGATAAGTTTCCCACCTTTCCCATCATAGGACTAAATAGTACCGTTCGAATTCATAAGTAAATCACTCGAACCAAATTACATTGGCAGTATAGCTGTACATTGTTTGCTAACGTCAATCATGAAAAAAAATTAAGTGTCAAAAATTTAAATTCGACTCTCTCTTTTGCCGTGAACTGGTGAATGACTGATGAAAGAGCAATTTTGAGAAACTAATGAAGTTTAAGTGAATTTTAAGTGAATCTAGCAAAGAAAACAAGAAACCACCGCTGTGTAAGTGACTTGAACATGTACTTTCGGCTTTTGGTTGGTTGTACCATTGCCTACCTTTACGGTGGCTCGAGTCTCATTTCCTACAAATTAAATAAAGTTTTTATATAATTTGTGAAGTACACTGTACGTACTACATACGTCAATACTCTGTCGTCTATAATTCAATTAGTATCATCAATCTTAGTAAATGTGACCCAGCTGCGAGCTCCGATTATATTGTTTATTTTAATCGACGACATATTCTAGTATTCGGATTTGGCAAGTAGAATTACGTTCTAACGACGACATTAAGCTAGACTCGCCTTTATATATTTCATCTAAAATTTTAAAATGGAACTCATTCCGACTGGTTATTTTTATGCTTGTGATGTCATGAGTAAACAAACACCCGACAAAAACTGTTTAGAACTCTGTATATTCACGCCCGTATTCTCACTAGGTTGGTGGAGGCATAATCAGGGCACCTATGACTAGCCAAAGACACTAACAGCAGCACTCAGAAACATTAATTAACATTTAATCTGTCATTATGACACATCTTTGTAGTGAAAAAGTCGCCTTAATTACTGTTTAAAAGACATTTGCCGTCTCTGATTACGGCCGTAAATCTCACAATTTGATAGGTGGCAAAACCATCGCCAACCGGGCAACGTTTTTTTTAAAGAAAATTGAAAAGTCACATTGTCTTTTAGTTGCTCGACCCGGAGATCGATTCCGAAACCTCTTGAAGTCAAGTCCAATACCGGACCGCTGTACCACAAAGGCGATTCTGTAAAATAGTTTTCACATTAAAACCTATTGCAATATTTTTTAACGTCTTCAATAGACACAGATATAAACAAATATGACGCTGTCATAGGAAATTATTGTAATTATAGATTTTTCTTTTAAACTTTATATAGTTCACTGGACTTTTGGAATAGTTACTAAAGTGAGCATTACAAATATCTTTACAGTACATAATACATGTTATTGTAAAACGGTCATATATCTATATTGCTTATTGTACTTGTGATTTGTCTATTTACTGTTATCTGTAAGAAAATATCACAATTTCTTATCGATGTATCAATTCACGTTTATTTCGAAATAGTAATTTGATTTTAGTAATATTCCATAATTTCTTTATATGGACAAGATGTTAAGACATTTGCAATTGAATACTTAAGTGTACCGAATTTATTGCCATAAAAGCAATGTTATAGGCTGCTAGTAATTTTCTAATGGTTTAAAAAATACAGTTGAATTGATCCTCTTAATTTCAATGTCAGGTATTTGTGCCTAAAATGGCCCAGTTCTTTAGATGTCCCATTTTCAACATTTCGTATCCAAGATCCCACCCTAAGTCGAGGTACGGTCTCACAGGAGACGCCCTTAGGGAGGGGGTCCCAGGCCTCACCCAAAATTCAATCTCTGGCTGAGCACTCTGCTCGCCCACTAGCCCGGTGACGTTGTTAAAGTCAAAAGACGTACACAACAGTAAAAATTTGGAAAAAAAAACATTTCGTATTTTTTTAAATATTTAAAATGGGCCATCCTAAGAATTGGGCTATTTTAGGCGCAAGTACCTTATTTTTTAATTTAATTGTGTGTTCCTTTAAAACTTTTTTCTGTATGAATAAATTTGATGATTCGTTTTATTTGAAAACAAGTAGGTATCCGTTGAATTTGAAGTAGTTATGAAGTTATAGTTTAAATTACTAATAGACTTTGCTTGTCCAGTGTAGTGCGATCTAATGATTCGGCCAGACCTTTTAAATTTATGCAATCAATACTTTTCTCAACTCATGCTTCCAACTCGGGAAGAAAATTATGAGACAATTACGAAATTCGTTTCACTGTGGCCCGTCTGGGTGTTTGAACTGTCGAATATATCTTCAACTATGTATTTTTATTTTAGCACTTGCCCTGTGCTTGGGATAAATTTTCTATAAATTTTAAAGAAAGAAAAAATTTCGCCCCAGACAGGATTTGAACCTGTAACCTTTCGTCTCAAGCCGACGAATGCTCTAACCAATTGAGCTACTGAGGATTCAAGTCCCGTGGCGAAATTTTTAATTCCTTTCTAACCCGTTAACGCGGGTAGTTATGTCCTATAGATACACAATTCTGAGTACCCACCAAATGAGTTCATCATTACAGATGAAATTCACATTTTAGAATGGCCATAACTTTCATTTTTCGCAATGTATTTTTATTTTAGCACTTTTATTTTTTATTTTATATTTTTATCCCAAGCACAGGCCATTCTAAAATGTGAATTTCATCTGTAATGATGAACTCATTTGGTGGGTACTCAGAATTGTGTATCTATAGGACATAACTACCCGCGTTAACGGGTTAGAAAGGAATTAAAAATTTCGCCACGGGACTTGAATCCTCAGTAGCTCAATTGGTTAGAGCATTCGTCGGCTTGAGACGAAAGGTTACAGGTTCAAATCCTGTCTGGGGCGAAATTTTTTCTTTCTTTAAAATTTATAGAAAATATCTTCAACTAGTTACAAATTAGCATGTTTTAAATTTAGCTTTCGAATGTCGTTACAATTATTAAAAGTTAAAGATTTCTGGCTTAGAGGTTTCCGCAGTGTTATGTGTCACACACAACGGATGATGTGATTTCTTCTATCGTCATCGTCGTCATTCTCATATCGTTGCTCATTATTCTGACGAAAGCTAGTAGGTTATATTTTTATGTACATTGAATTTCAAGTGCACTATGATCCAATCTCCATAGTAGTTTCATTGCAACTACCAGTCTGAGAAACTTGAGCTGAAAATTTTTCAAACATTATAACATATCTAAGGTCTGGCCGTATGTGGATCTCAAGCTAGTAAATTTGAAGCCAAACCTAAAGGCTAATAAAAACGGTGATAAAGCAATAAAAGATGACAAGACACTGCGAGTTCACACCTACATTCAGTGAATTCATGAAAATACATCACAGGGTTGTCAAAATATATAATTGGACACAATGTCTGTTTATTTAATTTTTAATTACACTTATTATAACACCAAAATTCACTTAAATAACATAACCAATTGCAAAAAACGGTCGCCAATCCACCTATAAGCAGGGTGTTCTGCCAGGGAAATTTAAAACTATTAATGGGCTACGAAGGCACATATAGTTTCAAAACTGTTTTTTTTTTATTTTTATTTGTTTTTTTTTTAAATTACTAATACTATTACTAATTTTGGTAGAGTTTCGCAGCGACTCGCCCGGATTGGTACCACCGCCTTACCTATTCCTGCCGCCATAACGTCATGACGTGTTCCGGTTCGGATGGTAAGGTAGCCGGTAAACTTACTTTTGCTCTTTTGCTCGAGGCCTAACATCCGGACCTCAGGTCACCAAAGATGGTAATGGTACGTTGCCACCATTACCATCTCTGGTGTCTCTAGGCGGCGTGGATTTCTTAACATCAGGAAATCCGTCTGCTTGTTTGCCTTCCTATAACATAAAAAAAAATACTAGATACGGGGTCAATTTGATCAAATTACATTAATTGCGAAGCGAAGTTACGTTTAATTTAAAAAAATATATATATACCATCAATCAACATAGAAAACCCGTACCTACCAGTTGATATTTTTATTAGCTATTTTCATTGTTAAAATTGTGAATATTCTAACTAGTTGTAGATTTTAAAAGGCTATTTGGTAACATTTGGTTGCCACAAAAATACAAATTACAAACCATTAATTAACAATACAAATTTGACTTCTTAATACTATTTGGAACGAATTTTTGATTTGACGATTGACGAATTTAGACAAAAATTAAAAATGCACCTGAGTTTTATTTAAGATTCCACGACAGTCTTATAAACAAGACAGTTTGATCTGCTGGCAGCCCTGACAAACAATAAAAGTCGACAAGTCAGTGAACTAAGTGCATTAGGACATATATTTTGTACATTGAAGATATTTCAAAGAAATTTCCACGACACAAAAAAAAACGTATCTCTTCGTCTTTTTAGATCTCTCATCAAAGAAAAATCACAGGATCAAGTTTTTATCAACTAAAAGATACAAATTCAACTTAATGTAAGCCATATCGCATTAAAAATGTAAATACCTCAAAATAAATAATTCTATATATGATTTCGTAATAAAACTAAACCTAAGCATGAAATATTATTTAGAATAATTATTAAATGCATTTAAAATACGTAACCTAAAACGAGGATTAGTCAATTTTCATAAATTTGTCCTGTTCTGGCGTCCTTAAACTACAAAACTAATTGCCACGTCAGCTACAAGCAGTTAAAATAAAATAAAAAAATCAAAGCTATCTAGCAGTTATATATTTAAGCAATACCATTGCTTTATCTTTGGTCATTTTTTCTGAAAAAACTACTGCCAACTTTTATATACCAGTATCTTATAGTCAACGTTTAGGATACCTTTTGCGGTAAAAAAATCTTTGGATCCCATCACCAACCACGAAAAGTCATCTCAACTCGTGTACCAAGTCGCGGGCACCAGCTAGTATAACATAAAATCGTTTCATTGACAGACAGGGTGTCGTTTTGGATGAGTGCGGATTATCAGCCACGTCACTTGCCAATAGAACCTTTGTCCTCAGCCAACCGCCGTATCGCTCGACACACCGGCCCATTCACAACTTGTTCCGTGGTTTCTAACACTTGGTCTATATTATATACGTAATTAAAGAAAGTACTTTTACGCCTGTATCCCCAAAGAGGGAAGCAGAAGCACGACTACAGCGCCCACGATTAGCCGTGACAATAAGCTCCACAATGTGATAGGTGGCAAGCCATCACCAACCAGGCACATATCTAATCCCGGGCAACATTGTTTTTATTGGAAAATTGAAAAAATACATTTTCTTTTTGTTGCCCGACCAAGGGTTTGAACCCGGGACTTCATGACGTCAAGTCCAACACCGGACCGAGACTACAGAGGCGATCTATGAAATTAAGTTACACGTAAGGTTTTTCACTTATGCATGACAATTAGTAAAATAAGTTGTTAGTGATGTGCAACAGCTAGCTCGCTAAGTTACCATCGACTTGGCAATCCCTATCGCCATAGTGTCAGTGTTCGTCACGTGTTCCGTGCCGGACGGCAAGGTGACCAATGGACACAAAAAGCGCAACAGTAACATCTATTTACACAAAAAATGAAACAAAAATTTCGCCACAGGCAGGATTTGAAGCTGTGCTCTTTCATCTCATACTGACGAATGCTCTAACCATTTGAGTTGAACCATAGTTATGTCCTATAGAGCTACACAGTTCTGTGTTATCATCGATGCATATAAAGTACACAGATTTTTGTAATAGCCATAATTTTCGATTATATTAAGACATTCTAATTTCAGTACTTATTCCGCGCCTAGAGTAAACTTTCACTAATTTTAAAAGATAAAAAAAACACAGACAGGATTTGAACCCTCTACCCCGTAGTCTCGCTGGTATAATGGTTCCACAGGAACATTTTTACGGGATAAAAACTATCCTATGTGTTCCTCTCTATATGTGTGCCAAATTTCATGAAAATTCATTCAGCAGTTTTTGCAAGAAGAAATAACAAACAAACATACAAAACTTTCAGATTTATAATATTAGTAGAATTATTAACTAAATATTACCAATTCGCTAGTATTGTGTTCCAATTTGGCATAAATTCGAAATTTTTAAATTAATAAAAAAATAAATACCTTCTCTTTCTTAAATTATACAACTTCGTCAAATTAGTAAACACAATATATACCTACCTATCTTATGACTATTATTTATTATTATACCCAGTTGTATACATTATGAGGAATGTTACTAAAAGACATCCAGTATTCCGGTTAAGTGAAAACTTAATGATTTGACATTAAATTAAATTTAAATGACGGGACATTAAACGCAATTAATTACTTCATAATGACTGCTGACGGTAGGTGTTTATCGACACATTAGTAATTTGTTTTTTGTTACGATACATCACTAATCTGCATATACTTGGTCAGATATTTACGTTGTTTACTGAACCATCACCTAAACTATTTCTGCTGTTATAGCGTTATGCTCGCCAGTGACGTATTCCATGATAGGAGAGTAGGGTAGGCAGTAGACTTTTACACGATGCCTGAAATTCCAACTAAGAGATAGCAACACACCAGTAAACATCTGTGGTAAACTTGTTCGCGGCGCTCATGCCATACTAAATAAAACTGTAGTATTTTCTAACAACATGTGATTGAACAGTTTATATGAATTTTTCAGCTCCTGGACTAAATCACGCTATAGGCATGTAATAAACCTCGAGTAATTTAATTTAACATAGTCTGGTATATTTTCCAACAACAAAAACTTAAACTAACCTAAACCTGCGCCTCTATACATCTACCGTCTGATTGATACACACGGAGTAAAGTGCTCCAAATTTTAACCTGTTCTAGTCTTTATTGCAACGTGATAGATATACATTAACGTAACTTTACTTCTACCTTAGTCCACGTTTATCGATAAGACGGTTAGAGATTTGATAACTAATAGAGTTGTTTAACCATGGTACCAGGTTTTTCCCGTGTCATAATCTTACGCACTTGATCACCCTTCTCATGGTCTTTTTGTGGTCAAAATACTGCGTGAAAGTTTAAGTGATTCTAATTAATGGTCATAATGAAATTTCATAAATGCCGACGTTGTATACTATAACCCATACAACATAAAATATATTTCTCCTTTCATCAGCTCTACAAATACTTCGGAATATTACATAAACTGAGATATTTTGTTCAATCAGTTTTTTTACAACAAAATAAACCAAAACCTATACGATCGTCTGCTCTTGTGCTACAATACATTAGATGAGCTAACAAATTTTGTATGTATAACACCCATTCATACCTTCCACTTGATAACGTAATTTAAAGGGTTTAATGGAACACCAATGCCATAGTTACGCAACCGTGCGTGCTAATTCTAATTATGGTTACCTACACCATTGCCCTAAATTACCTATGGCCAACAATAATAAGCCATGTACAGCAAGAGAGGATGTTATTACATTAAATAAGCAACTCACTTTTACTATTCGATTATCTTTAAAATCTTAACATATTTTAAGACAGTGATAAATCTAAAAACGGTCGCACTCACGTTTATTTTATTTGTCATTTTTATGATTTTGGAAGGCAAACAAACAGGCGGATGATGATAATGATAAGAAATTCATGCAGCCTAAAGACACCAAAAGTGGTGATGGCGTTGCCAACCTGAAGCCGGAATGTTAAGCCTTAAGCAAAAGTAAGTTTACCGGCTACCTTATCCTCCGGAACTTATAGGAACACGTCAACAGCAAGCTCTGACGTTATGGCGGCAGGAACAGGTAAGGCGGTGGTACCAATCCAAGCGAGTCGCTGCGAAACTCTACCACCTACTCAGATATTACGGTGTTAGTGACGATAAGCCTATGCTCGCCTTTCGTCTGGCAGGAAGGAAGATGGTCTATTCTGCAAAGGAGCCCGGACCAACGCGGGGACAATTTACCTTTGAATCAGTCATAGAGTTAATGTTTCCTACACAACATTGTGACTTAATGTAGATTAAAGTAAATTTAAATTAACGTCTCAGTGAAGCCGTAAATCTGTACATGGTTTTTTTTTTAAAACAATGATTTCTATATACGAGTATTGTATACAGAATACATAACTCCGAAACTAGTATTGTGGAAAATTTTGTCGGTTTGCCTTTTGACTTTTCTTGCAAAAAATACTCAACGGATTTTAACCAAATTTTGTACAATATTAGCATTTACTCCGAGTCAACATTTAAGATATATTTAACTGCGGAAAAATCTTTCGTTCCCATCACTAACAACGAAAAGTCACTTCAAGTCACAAACAACAGCTGGTATAAAATTGTCGAATTAGTTACACCACTTATAACTCAAGAACGGCGTTAACCTTTGATTTGTTGGATTCGCCTTCGTCCCGAATAGCAAAATATCCATTAAATTTACTAAAATCCAATTCTAATTTTATTACCACATATACAAAAAAGATAAGCATTTTATATGTCAGTGACCAGCGAACAAGCACACGCCTCTCCTGGTGGTAAGAAATAACCGTGGCTTATAGACACCATAGATGTTACAGGTGCCTCGCTGTTCTGAGTCCAGGATGAAAAAAACCTATTGTGCTGTGTGCAAGTGTACCGGCTACCTTACCCTCCAGACCGGAACGTGACAGTTTCATTATGGCGGCAGGAATAGGTAAGGCGGTGGATCCTACCTGTCCAAGTTGCTGCACAGCACTTTACCACCAGCGACCTAGTTAGTTGATCCAGGTCCGCTGACTTGAATAGACCATCTGCGTCTCTGCCAGGCAACTCGTAAGAGGCGAGCATATATGTTAAAATGTCATCGTTACAAGATCGCTAGTCTGTGTCTGGGTAGAATTCAGTATAGAAACTTGCCCTGGAAGTGTTCCACTGCCTTCCCTCATACTGCCGTCATAGTAATTCTGAACTATAAGGAGCTTAGGGCAGTCAGTAGTCTTACACAAGAGGCCAAACATCAAGGCCACAGTACAGCGACGCTTCTCTTACCATAAAGAAAGCCGCGTGCTTGTTTGCTGACATCTCACATAAAACCCATCAAAACAGCTAACTTCCTTTGAAAACTCCACGCCAGTTGAATGGACAAAGCCACAGGCCAAAGCTATCCACAAAAAGATAAAACACTATTGCATTTGTTAAAATTCCATTTCCAAGATAATATAATTGATTTAAACTATCGTTTACTTTTGTAATCGAGTAGAGATAACGTGTTAGCAAACCTAATGACTCATCAAATCAAACAAAGAAGACAGGTTGTTAGTACAGATAACATAAAAGTTATTTCATAATATAGCAAGGCAAAAGTGCATTATTAAAAATATATTAATACGTGATGTCAAAACTTTGAACCCCTTTTTACGAAAATTGCGCGGACGCAGGAGCATAAAATTTGGCACACTTATAGTTTCTGTGTAGGAGAAGTGTAGAACGCTAATATTTTTCAATAATAATGATTATAAAGTACATTAAATTAATATATAAAACATTACCCACACTTCCATTCATTTGACACACACACAAACAAATATATTGATGTTGATTAACTATTCAGGAAACAAATAGTAGGTCTTAAGAAATGAAGATGGCGTTCTTAATAACAATATATTAAAATTTGGATATTAAATACTCGAATTTCGATGAATGGGCGATCACTAGTTAAAAATAAGTTGGACGAGTGCGACCCAGACCCGGCAATGAAGGGTTCAGTAGCAATATTTTTCTATATGAGCGAAAAGCGAACCTGACAATGACAGTAACAGAACCATAATATCTATGATAAGTAGATGTTATAGGTGCGTTGCTGTGTTGTGCGCGGTATGTTAAAGGCAAATTGTGCAAAACTATCAGTTACCTTACCCTCCTAACCGAAATATGATAATCATTATGGCGGCTAGAATAGGTAAGGCGAATAATATTTGACTAGGCGAATAAAACTACCTAAATTTTTCATGTACATAAAATAAATTATCATTTTTAACCCCTTAAAAAACCAGAGGTGCGTATTGACGTGTCTGCGTGTATGAGAATTTGCAGCATCATAGCTTCTAAACGGGTGGGCCGATTTCGATGCAGATTGTTTGATAGACAGCTGACGAAATTGAGATCATTTCAGCTACACTGATATGTATTACGTTGCACATTTTTTATAAAAAACTACAGAATATTTATTTCAGATTTTTATTAATATTTTAGAAGTTAAAGGGACACACATTACCTTTCTGGAATGGTCTACCTGTCAAACGATTGACGTTGAGAAAAAATGTTTTAGGAACATATAATTGAAAAACCTGCATGCAAAGGTTTCATGTTTTTTTATGTTCAATTACGGAAAGGCTTTATTTTTTATTTTTGTATAAAAAGCTTTTCACAAAATACATCCACCTAACAACTTTCAAGTTTCAACTGCTAGTTCCAATAGTTTGGGAATAAAATGACTATGACATAAAGACGTGACGTGACAGACGGACACGTTGAATCTAAAGGAGTTCCGTTTGTCACCATATGACAACCTCATAAATAGCTGCAAAAGTGACACTTAGAGTTGCCAAAATTTCCGCCTGTTGCGAGACCTCCCGTATCTATCTAGTAGCTATTGACACCTCGAGTTAACAATCGTCCCGGTTATTGCGGGTCGTCCCGTTTGTAGCACCTTTATAAAGGCATCCCGTCAAAAGTGAAATCGGTAGGCGAAATATCCCGCTTTTCGGAATTTTGTGCGCAAACACAAACTTTTATTAGGCTTACAATTTAAAATTTCTTATTCAAAAGAAATTTAAGTAGTCACGATCAAGTTTACAACAATAACCTATCCTCTTAATATTACAAATGCGAAAGCTGTTTGTTCGTTTGTTACTCCTTCACGCAAAAACTGCTGAGCCGATTTTCATGAAATTTAGCACAAACAGAGGGTAATTTGGATTAACACATAGGATAGTTTTTATCCCGAAAAATGTCCCTGTGGGACCATTATCCAGGCGGGCAACGCCGAAGGGCAACAGCTATTATTGACATATTTTCTACTGATAATCAAAATGTAAATATCGTGTTGCTGCTTGAGCTAAATAGAACAAAAAGCTGATTAGGTAATTGAAAATTAATTATTAATGTGTCGATTATAACAAATTATTAAAATTGTTAGGTTCGGGTTCTCTGCCGTCCTGGCTAGCATAGATAGAAGATAAATAAATAAATAAATATCTTTGGACAAGTTACGCAAATTGAATCTAACTCCAAAGTAAGAAAATTATATGCAAGTGTTATGGGTGTTAGTCAACAATTCTAATACATAGAAATACTTAAATAGATACCAATATAAATTTAATTTAATAAACACCCAGACCCGGAAATGCAGACATCTAAATGTTCCTAGCCGTGTAATGAACTCGGGCCTCGCGGTTGGTCGGCGTAGTTAGGCGTATACGTTAGCCACTCGACCAAGGAGGCGGTCAAAAGTAAATGATTTCCATATACAATAACCTTAAGACCAGTGGTGGTAAGTCGTGTGCTAGCCTAGACAACTTGCCTGGGTAAGGAATAGGGTCTGCCGCCTAGGTATTCCTGCCACGATTATGACATAGTCATGTTGCTGTCCGGAGGACAGGAAAGCTGGTAGATTTATACATTAAGCCTAACACGCAAGCATAGGATAGCGACACATCTATATCATCTATAGTATAAGAAAAACCCGACTACACATAAAGTAAAAACTATATTACGCACAATACCGGATGATTTTACCAAATTAAACATTTTAATATTATACAGAAATGTAAAAAGCGAAACCAGTAAATAAATGTAATTAATTACATTAAAAAGTGAAACAGTGCAAATGTGTTATTTTTTTGTTAACTTATGACAAATGGATTATGGAGTTTCACTAAGCACCAACATCCGAAAATATAGATATAATATAAAAAAAATATATAGAAAATAGTTTTGTAGGATCGGATGGCATACATTACAAAACCGCGACAGTGGTGAAGTACAAACGTCAGTCTGATTTCGCATCACACATGTCGGAATAAGATTATTTTCTAAATCATAAAATTAAATTTTTGGGCCATACGAGGATATTGATAGAAATCTACACCATCGGACCGTAATCGCAGCCACAAATTAAAAAAATGTACGGAAAGAAATCGTCGGAATTATCTCTGTTTACTCAAACAAAAAAGAAGTTTTAAATTTGTCAAATTAATTTTTATGTACATTTTTCGTCAAGTATGTAATGAGTCAGATGCGGTCTCGTAAACAATTTATTAAAATCCAATATAAGTGGTTTTTGAGTTATACACTTTAATAATGCATATATTTTTTGACATATATATGACGTGGTAACGGATTTGAAATATTTAGAGTTTAACTGCGCTTAAACTATTAAAGTAATGAGATCAGGTATCTTCACGCCCACATCCCTGAAGAGGTAGGCAGAGACACAACACGCGACTAACCTAAAACACTAAGTCCTACTTATTGCCAACCAGGCACATATCAAAAGACCCCGCTGTTAGACAATTTAAAGCAGGTACACATTTTTCTATATTTTGTTGCCCGACCCGGGGATAAAACCCGGGGCCTCAAGAATTCAAATCCGACGCCGGGCCGCTAGACCACAAAGGCGATAATATCAGGTAATTACACAATATTATGAATCACAAAACGTTATACATATATCATAGGTCCATTTTACAAAAACTACATGTTATAGTTATGAGCCCTGAAATCATAGAAGCAGGCCTATTGAAAAACTCTGAACAAAAACTGACTCAACAATCATACACGCATATATGAAGCGTTCACAGCAAAAAATCTAATAATCTGACGTCATATCAGAGTCATCGTACCTATATCTCGTGTTGAAGGGGACACCTATTATACCGAGTGCATTCAAATTTGTTCCGTTTAAAAAAAATAACATGCAAAATGTTGCCAAGAGGAGATCATATGGATCGCACTATCAAAAAGTTATCAGAGGTTATGTCACCCAAAGAGCCTTAGAGATTTTTGTATGAAGCTTAGCTTACCTACTGTCTGCCATATTGTTTTTTTTTTCAAAATCACGTTTAATAGTAAAACTTTAGCCGTCTTATTAAAAAACATGGACTAAGGTAGGTGTAAAATTAAGTTGACATTATAGTCTGTATCACATTGTAATAAAGACTATAAGACGAGGTTGAACCATGGCGTACTTTACTCTGTGTTTA
>NJDC01001454.1:68767-80718 GCA_002245475.1 Calephelis virginiensis
ACTAAGTCCCACTTATTGCCAACCAGGCACATATCAAAAGACCCCGTTGTTAGACAATTTAAAGCAGGTACACATTTTTCTATATTTTGTTGCCCGACCCGGGGATAAAACCAGGGGCCTCAAGAATTCAAATCCGACGCCGGGCCGCTAGACCACAAAGGCGATAATATCAGGTAATTACACAATATTATGAATCACAAAACGTTATACATACATCATAGGTCCATTTTACAAAAACTACATGTTATAGTTATGAGCCCTGACATCATAGAAGCATGCCTATTGAAAAACTCTGAACAAAAACTGACTCAACAGTCATACACGCATATATGACGCGTTCACAGCAAAAAATCTAATAATCTGACGTCATATCAGAGTCATCGTACCTACATCTCGTATTGAAGGGGACACCTATTATACCGAGTGCATTCAAATTTGTTCCGTTTAAAAAAAATAACATGCAAAATGTTGCCAAGAGGAGGTCATATGGATCGCACTATCAAAAAGTTATCAGAGGTCATGTCACCCAAAGAGCCTTAGAGATTTTTGTATGAAGCCTGGCTTACCTACTGTCTGCCATATTGTTTTTTTTTTTCAAAATCACGTTTAATAGTAAAACTTTAGCCGTCTTATTAAAAAACATGGACTAAGGTAGGTGTAAAATTAAGTTGACATTATAGTCTGTATTACATTGTAATAAAGACTATAAGACGAGGTTGAACCATGGCGTACTTTATTCTGTGTTTATTAATTAGACGGTAGTTATTTTTATCTTCGGAATGTGACACTTAACGAGTTTTTTCTAAGAATATTTTTATATATTAGCTATCCATTTTTCAAAGAATTATCAGAGAACGCAATTAAAAAAATAACAAATTGTCGAACAGTAGGTAAGCCAAAATCTTCATAGCCAACAACCTCCACACTCTAACTCTAGTATAACGGGTGTTAGTGACAGCTCACCAAAAAAAAACCATAAACTCGGACCATGATATCGAGTTTAAATCTGAAGGATTTTTTGTGGGAAATGTTTGGTGTATTCTTCAATTTAAATTGTTTGCATAACGTGACAGATACTAACTAAAATTGCTAAAGACTTTGAATTGAACTGGATTTGACACTTTTTATTTCTTTATTTTTTAACTGGGCTTCGGTAGTGTTTGGTGTTATGTATTAGTATTAACAATAAAAAAAAAATTAAAAATACACAAAGATTAAAAAATAAAAACTCAGTGTCATAGCCCGAATCCATGGTTTCTTTACGGAGAGTTGACATTAACACCTTGTATAGAGGTGGGTAGGGTTGTCACATGTAAAGAACGTGACAATTTATATAGTTTCCCGAGCTCTTCCTATATTCGTGTTCTGGTCGGGGAGAGGGGTGGTGGGAAAACGTCAGTTAGGCTTGTCACACTGCTTACGCTGAATTAGCAAAATAAAGGCTTATTTTACATCTGTTGTAATGGATTTCCGCAAAGTAACGCCTGATTCAATAAAAAATATCTCAAAACGGTAAACCTTGTATAGTCCTAATTTCACAAATTTTACGCCTTAGTTTATGAGGCTTTATATGAGACTTAGCTGATTCGTTGCTACTATAACTATTCTATAATAGTCAAGTAACGGGAAACACTTTAAGCGCTTGTGATAATTTTACTTTTTACTATTTCTGGTAATATTTATTTGGTATTGAATATAGTAGAAGATCCGAACCTACATCGACTTACACCGAGCTGATAATTAAATAAAAAATATTTCATAGCCAAGTAAATATATTAGCGATCATATTAAAAGTGGGTTGCCTAAACAAATCCTGGACCGAATACTTTAACTTATTTAAAAAAATGTTTTTTATGTTTCAATTTTTTCTTAGGCAACTCTATGTATCAACATAAATTGTAATAAAAAATATAATAAAACTGCACATAATATGTTAATTTTTTTTTTCTATTATCCGATCCCGTGAAAGTAATTAGTACCGACAATAAATTATCTGTTTATACCTGGCAATCCAGATACATAAAAGGCAGCCAAACTTCTGCAACTTCGTCGTATACCTACTTTAAGTCGGGATAAAATCTTAACATTGCACCAATTACTTAATGAATAAAAAACATTTTAAAAATTTAAAAAAATTGACAAAATTTTTTTAGGCAACCAATTTTTAATATATTTTCTGATATACTAAATTTGCTATAAAACCGGTTTCATCCTATTATCAGCTCGGTGTAGGTCGACCTAACTTCGGATCTTAGACTTATAGTTAAACTGCAGAGTGACATCGCCCTGACCTGATTTCATAGTTGCATAATGACCATGACAGAACGTACTAAAATTAATGCATAATGCTTCTTCCTATTTCATTCGTAAAATAACTCGTAAGTAAAACATACCAAGTCTTAACGAAATGTTCAAGGTTGACGAATATAAATATTTACTTAACGAGAAAAGATCGCTTTTCATTTCCCTTATTCACTGTTTTTATTACATGTTATCTGACATGAAAGCAAGCCGGAGAAGTAATCGAGTTTACCTCCTTTTCTGCAAATATCGCCAGAACTCTGGTGTTTTAAATTAGTTGGCACTTAGTATCACTGTAATAATGTCTTTTGAAGTTCAAAAGTAAGATATTAACGAATTAAATAATAGAATAATGCAATAAAATTTGATAGTTTACAACTTAGTGGCTACTAGAATACGTCTTTTTGAAGTACGTTCAAAAGTGATATATTACCGAATAGTTTAATAGTAAATAATATAATAGAACATGTTTAATAGTCAATAATGCAATAAATTGCACTAGATTTTGTTTTTCCTGCACGTACGCTTAGAATTGGGACACCTTAATAAGGTAATAAATAAATAAACTTGAACTATACAAATTGAATCTAACCGAATGCCTGTGTTATATGGGTGTTAGCCAATGATACTAACCCACAGGAGGATTTAAGGGACAACCATTAAAGGCATGCTCCGCTAGTTCGGACATGTGGAAAGAATAAAAGATTAACAAAGCAGATAAACAATGAGAATGTGGATGGATGTAGGTGCCCGGGGAGACCTAGCTGACATTTCGCGATGAGATCACTCGGATATTATCAGAAGGTGGTGTCAGGAGTCTCCGAAATCGTCGAAAAGGGTAATTAATGTGGAGGAAAATTATGACTGAAGAACCTTCAAGAAAAGCATCTGTGATACTGCTGGTGTTGCGGATGTCCGTGGGCGCAGCTGATTACTTTCCATCAAGTGACCCACTTGCTCGTTTGTCTCCTCTTTACTCGTTAGGAACTCGATACTCTCTGCCTACAGCGTAAGAGACTTGGCGTAAAGATATGTATGTATGTATGTAAGAAACAACCATAGCCTATAGACACCACGATGATTTAGGTACGACCGTAGGATGTTAGAATGTTAGAACTTATTAAACCTATGTTTACCTCTTAGGAACCGCCAGTCAGGAAGACAGATAGCGAATTGAGAATAGCACTCTACTACTAACGGTCTTGATGGTACTGACTTAACTAATCTCTTGTCTTCTATAAGCTGCCAGTCAGGGAGGAAGTTGGCAGGGGACGAGGGGAAAACCACGGCGGTAGTTATATGGGTCATCTGTTATTCTGTAAAATCTGCCTCATTTGGCAATTTTGTAATCACCATCTGGTTATTAACTAAGGTAGCAAGTATTTGTGAAATACCTCAAAGGCATTTGTCAAGATCCTGTGACTTACCCATCGCGTAGGCTAGTCGTAACAAGTATGCCAATTGCTTATCTGCCTACGCCCTTTGTGGTGATGGGCAACTTTATGTCCCCATGTTAAGCATAACAATCACAATAAACGACTGCTTGTCAAACGACGAAAAGACGGAGGTTGATGTGAATCGACAATCGATACCTACCACCTTTATTTTTTTACTTTTTATCAAGCATACTTTTTTACGGAGTACCTAATCTGATTTTGATATATTTTAATGATATGGAATACGGAACGCCCCGAAATTGCATTAATATAAATTTAAAATAAAAAAGTAATTAACTCCTTTCTTTATAAAAAAAAATACATAATATTTGACATCAAATAATATTGAAAGTAGCCGCTGCCTGTCACGATTTACATAATTAATTGATGCAGAGTCAAAATTACTTTGGTGTATATTACAATAGTTTAAAACTTAGTTATTCAGGTTAGCAAAATAATAACTATTTTTTGCTTTTCAGTTTTTTAAGCGTTACATCCAAAAAATATGTCAAAAAAAGTATCTTCACGCCCATATCCCAGAAGAGGTAGGCAGAGGCACAACCAGTGTACCCACGACTAGCCGAAGACACTAAGTCCCACAATGTGATAGGTAACCAACCTAACCTAACCCAAGCGTGCACAGATCCAATCCCGAGCAACATTTTTTTTACTAGAAAATTGGAAAAACCCAATTCTCTTTTTGTTGCTCGACCCGGGATTCGAACCCGGGACCTCACGCAGTCAAGTCCAACAACTGAACCGCTAGACCACAGAGGCGATGAGGCAAAAATATGTCAAAGAACTTAATTAGTAGCGTAATAATTCGAAATTGAATCAAACCAAAAATAAACATGAAGACTAAACCATCATCTTCCGAAAAAAATAGATTGTAAATTTTTGTAAGGACTTTTCCGGATTTATGCCACAGAATAAATAACTACCTATGTTGCTATAGCATCCGCATTAAATAATAATATAGTGTTTGTCAGAATTCCGAGGGTAAGAGGCTTTACACCCCAGCTTTAGTTTGTCTACGCTTTACGACGTTTGGTATCTATAATCGGCGTATATTTCTTACCATCAATTATCCTTGGACAAATGACACAAATTGAATCTAACCCCAAAGTAATCAAATTATATGCTAGTGTTATGGGTGTTAGTCGACGATACAAATACATATAAATACTTAGATAGATACCAGAATAAATTTAATAAACACCCAGACCCGGAAGCAGACATCTAAATGTTAATCACACAAATACCTGCCACCGTCGGGAATCGAACCCGAGCCTCGCGTATGATTGGTGTAGTATATGAAAGGCGTGTACCGCTAGCCACTCGACCAACGAGGCGGTCGTTTACATTACATATACATTATAATTATAAGAGCAGTGGTTGTAACTTGTCAATCGTGTGCTTGCCTTGTACAACTTGCCTGGGTAGGGATCCAAAGCCTTAGTTATTCCTGCTGCCATAATAACGCTGTCATGTTCTGGTACAGTGGGTACGGTAACTATTAGAGAGGTGCACTTTATACCTAACGCCCTTACTATGAGTTTACAGCTTGTCAAGTTTATAAAACTCGCTACAGTCTCTGTAAATAATTTTTATGGAAGATTTGAACAGTGCCTCTATTGGTAACTAAAAGAAAGAACTTTTTAGACCAAAAGTGTCATAGATTTCGACACGTAACTTACCGAACGTAATCTATACCAACTCGTGTTAAAGGCCCTGGCCATAGAACAGTGACACAACTATTCCACCTATGGTGTCTTTAGGTCACCGCTGTTTCTTAGCAATTAGCAACAGGAGGGTCGTCTGCTCGTTCATCATACCGCATAAAATAAATTTTGGTCATCGCATCACGCATGAATAGGTGGACCAATTAATTTTTTTGTTGTTAGTTGTTGACAGGAAAAAGTTAATGGGAAAATAATTTAATATTCATACTAAGGACATGATAACGTCTGTCGTGTCAGCTAGTAAATTTAAATAGTAAATAAGATAGTCGTGTCTCCGAATTCGTATCATTTGGCACTCAGCACTCTGGATACTACGCAAGGGACTTAGCGTGAAGATACGTTTGTGTATGTTTAAAATACTAAACTCGTGAATCACTACCGCAACACTCTCTATCCGCAGTGGGATACGAGCATGTGTTTAATTGACGGCCCGCAGAGCTTGGCATGACCAATCCTATTACAGAAAAAAGCTTTCAGCGCGCATTATTCATTAATAAGTACATTGGAAACAGATGCTCTCTTCCCTCGTACATTATAAACACTTCATCCGGCGTTGAGATGTAACGACCCCATCACCCACTGATAGCATTTCTAAGTTAGATTATTTCATCGTCAGTGTGGTCGAGTTTCCCGGTTGACTTTGACTACATGAAGTCTCTGGTTCGAATTGCCGGGTTGGGAAAATGTACTTATATATTTTCTAAAAAATCGTAACCTGGGATTGAATAAGTGCCGGGTTGCGACAGATTTGCCACCTATTACATTGTGGAACTAAGCAGTACCTTCGTATAATCGTGGGTGTTCTAAATTGCGCTATCTGAATGTGATGGTGATGCTAACATTGGCCTGTGCTCGTCATTTTTGTGTTTCGAAAATGAATGTTACCTTACGCACGATAATTAGCACCATTAACATCTTTACTCCAAGTTAACGCACAATTAACAGTTTTTAATGTTATTTCGTCAAATCGTCGGTTTGCTTTGCGGCGTCATAGACATACATGTCTCTGGAGGAGGAATTTATTGCCTATTTGTTATTAAAAAGGTATTACATACTTTGTTTTAAATAAATAGTGCCGCGCTGTGGTTATATGTTTTGGCCCTTAGCCTAAACTTTAACCCCGTGTAGTCTATTTGTAACAGTACCATCTATCACGGAAGATGACAATCTGAAGCACTGACGTCATGGCAGCGTCAACACTCTTTTAATAATTGTGAATGACTATCTTACCAGTGCAACAATAATAGGGGGCTCTATACGGGTGTAATAAACACTGGTTGTATACATTGTTTGCAAATTTCATAATCGCACCTTCGCTAGTAGACCAGGGGGCTGCTTATATATCTCAGCTGCCAACTCTAAATTAGTTGTTTGTTATTTGACGTACACTTTTCCATTTTGAGTTGGCAACTGAGATACGTAACACCCAGGAGTACACGTATCAGACCTTCATTCGCACACTATCAATCAATTCCTTATTCACATATTATCTATCACATATTATATTGAAATAATATTAAAACTTAATCTGGACGTGACATTTTTTTAAAAACAATGGTACGTATTGTAGTCTTCATATACAAGACCCAACACAATTATAAGGGATTAATTAACAGGGGTTCAAGATGGTTGTAAACATACCAATATTTATTGCATCCGTGTGGACCGTAGATTTATTCCAAATTTAATAACAATCTTAAGATGCATACAAAGTTTCCTCTAAGTTTATTTTTGTTGGAAGGTGTATATACAGCCGTCTCGAAGGCTTTTGAAAATACTAAATGTATTATTAATTCGTGTTAATTGGCAACGTAAATAATTAATCGCACCTTTTTTATCTTCTAGCTAGTGCTATGAATTCTAGAAAAAACATAAAACAGTTCTACTATTTAAATTATGCTTTTTACTCTTTTTGCACTTTGTACTTTTATTTTTAATTTGGCTTACCTAATTTTAATTCTTTAAAATACATTCGGATTTCCGAAGCTTGACGAATATAGCGGAAGGGCATAATTTAAATAGTAGGTACTACTGTACGTATCTTTACGACCATTTCCTTACAACAAAAATACAGAAAAGTATGAAGATTTTATTTCGTTGACTCAAAAGGTACCTAATTTTATTACAGGAACAAATTATAGGAGTTACAGACAATTGTAAACATAGGGATGCATCCGTCTAAACCAGAGGTCGGCAACTCGCGCCCGCGATAGATATATATATATAAATATCAAAATAAATACATGAACGTTCCGCGCTTGGCCGTATAATATACGGTGTATAGTGTAGATTCAGCCTTAAGAACGCGCTTCTCTCCGCCCATTTTCATTAATAATAATAATAGGTATATTTGGCTTCTAGGGTAAACATTACAAATGTGGCCCACCTTTAGGTTATTTTGCTGCCTTGTGGCCCTTGCCTGCCAAAATGTTGCCGAGCGCTGGTCTAGACCGTAAACTTAGACCAAATATAAAAAATGGAATCAAAGGTTACCTTTGACTACAATCGTCAAGAAAGTCTCAAATGGAGAACAGCTAATATGAGTATTTAAATTTATCATAATAACAAAGGAACGGGTCGAAAAGTTAGGAAAATTGTAAGACGCATATGAATGGCTGACCCCAAAACACAGAACTCGGTTTTTCTACTTATTTACATAAATAATTTAAGTAATTAGCAATAACTGTTTCTTTGATTCCAAGTTGTTGTGATGTTTTTATTTTATTCAGTAGGTTATAATCAAAATTATCATAGTTGTTTAAAAAGTTTGTTGTTTTTGCGATTTGGATATAACTCCTAATAATAAATACCGTACTTTTTCTAAATTCGAGTCAGTGGTTTTCAATTATTGGTTTAAAGGTACGCGAAGTTCCGTACGTGACAATCTAAAATTTAAATTAATCAGTAACGCAGCTGCTCAAAATCGTAAAGAATATGTAGGAATAAGGTAATAAAACGGTGCTAAGCCATGAGTATGGAGGTGCAACCGATGCCTGACCTGACCTGGGAGATTACCATAAGCTCTTAAAAAGTATTATTTTTAATAATACTAATTATCATCAGGGAAAGACAACCTTATGACGTTCACCATAAAGTTGCTTATAAAGGTGGATATTTAGCAAGATGGAAATAATACTGCTATAAGCGTTCATGGTAGGGCCTCTGACCTCTTCATAACAGACTGACCGACCGACCGACCGACCGACCGACCGACCGACCGACCGACCGACCGACTGAGCGAGCGAGGGACCGACAAAGATTGCGTTTTTTCTTAATGTTTGTATTCTACTCATCAAGTAGAGTACCACCCTTATACGCAGGCATTAAACAGGATCTTAATTGATCCGATTCTGATCTACAAAGAGGTTCAAAGTCTGCTTGCCAGGAAGATCGAAGCTTTGATTAGATGAGACAGATGTGAAGTCCGCAGATCCTAATTATTCGACTTTAGGTGCGTATACTACATTAGGGTACTGGCGGCCTACCATGAAGTCTTAAAGTCAGTCAATGTTGGCTGATTATTGAACTGCCCCGCTGAACATTGAAATAAACCTTGCAAGCAAATTTAACTTACATTCAACAACACATTCATCTTTACCTTGTGATCTTATCAAGGTGTACTAAGTGCAATATCAATTGTAATAATTCTATAACGGTACACTAGTTTGAGCCTTTTATTGAAGGTATAAACAAGAAAAACTCATTGGGAAACTATGCGATAAATGATAATTTACTAAAGCTCATCTGCTCCATACTAATGGTAAAAACAGGAAGACAGATTTAGGCCACAAATAATAGGACATAACGCAATTACAGCATCCGATTCGTTCCGGCAGATGTCGTGTGGTTTATTTCTATTCATTTTGCATCATAATAATATCAATAAATTCGTACGTAAAACAAAAAAATACACCACTTTTAATAAAATAACGTGGACGAATGGTGAAATTTGGCACAATTAAAGTTTATACACACAAGAAGTGCAGAAAGCTTAAGCGTACAAATATTATAAATGCGAAAATGCGTATGTGTGTTTGTCCTTTTTTCCCATCGCAACGGATTGTTGTTATGGTAATTTTAGTGAGTGTAGAAAGTCTAGAGACTGACTCAGGCTGAATAATTTTTAGTGTTCTAATATAATTATGCATTATAAATATATGCAAAGAGAATTCATAAACCAATTGTCAACGAAATTATTATATTTTTAATAATTAGGTAGATACAAGTAATTTTACAAGAATACGTTACTTCAGGGTTCATTGATGACTTTTGTAAGAACTTCTAGATTCCGCAGAATCCACTTTAGGAATGGCTGAGCCCCGCAACACACAAATAGCGTCAAAAATAATCAGGCGAAACCTTAGTTAGTAGACCAGGAGTTGATACACGTATCAGACCTTCATTCGCACCTACCAATCAATTCCATATTCACATATTATCTACATAATATATTGAAATAATGATAAAATTAATATGGAAATGACATTTGAAAATGTAATAAGTTTTCATAAGAATTTACGTTCATTTAAAAGAAATTGTGATACCTATATACATCGTGGGAATAGGAGGAATAAAAACAATCTTGCTGTGCCACATGCACGCACAGAGTAAGCTATTCTTTTTCGTCTCCACAGAGTAAGTCATTCTATCACGATTATATGAAAGACCAGCCATTAAATACATTTCTAAAATGTGTCAAAGTAAAATTGTATAAAAAAGGTTAAAGGTTCCAATGCTGAATATCTATCGGAAAATAGTGCTTGGGATTAAGTGCTCCTCATACCAATCTCTTATTAATAATAATGTGTGAAACATAACTAGTTCGAACGATCGATTCGACGTTCCGATCCGATGATATTTTTTTTAGTATTATATAGACTCGTCACAAGTGCCTCTTCTGAACGTGAACGTGAATACAAATATTTTCTATTCTATTTATAAAACAATACCACGTATTGTATACTTCATACAGCCTACAGGGTCCAACATAAGGATTATTAATAAGGGTTTACATCCATCTCGACCGTAGATTTATTCCAAATTTAATAATAAATCGCAAGATGGAAACAAAGTTTTCTCTAAATTTATCTTTGTTGGTAGGCGTGTATACGACCGTCTAGAACGTTTTTAATAATACTGAATGTTTTATTATTTTATTATTATTCGTTTTTCGTTGTTTGTTTTGTGTGATAACTTTTCACGCCCAAACTACCGAACGTGTTTTTAGCAAATGTTGTGTAGTAACGGTTTCAAGTCCGGGTCAACATTTAGAATGACGTTTACAGCAGGAAAATCTTTCGTTCCCATCACTAACAACGAAAGGTCACTTTAAAGTGCGTACGTAGTCGCAGGCAACGGATAGTTGAGCCATAAAACCAAGAGGAATGCTCTTGCGGACGTCGACAGTACAATTTAATTAGGTTTCCTGTCCTCGCTTATTATAACTGGTTTGAATTCCTTACGACACTAATATGCCGACTTACTACTTAATATCGAGCCCTTTGACTTTAATCTGAACGTTAACATGTTATTAGTCATTCTAATTTAATAAACAATCGTAATTTATTACATACTAGCTATTATTCGCAGATACGCGCGCGTTGAAATGTTTTTTTCTCTCGCTTCTTTCTGGGAACCACTTGAATAAACAAGGTGAATAAGTTAAGTTTTTAAGAAATTTAAATTACAAATAAAAAGCTTTTATTTGTAAGGGCCATTCCCAGCATTAGACTAGCAAAGTACAAAGACGTATCAAATAAATCCAAATATGATAGGATAATGTTGGGAATTATTAGGAATTTGGGGAGTTCATACTACCACCTTCCGTCTCCTCCATCATGTTAGCTCCATTTTATCACATTTCATTATCCTTAAACTTAAGTGTCTATGCCAAAAACCACACCTTTAGGTTCAGGATAGCTCCTTTAAAATTGAGTTTCAAAACTCCACCCGAACTAACGTACCCCAAGTATGCATATTTCTTGCAAAAAAAACTGTGTTTTTAGGTATCTTTATATTTTAATCAGTTAAGTAGCAACAGAGATAGATATCTTTATTTGCGCAAAAAATACACGAAAGTAATATTTTTTTCTGTTACCCGTTAATATTGAAAAAGTACCGATATAAAAAAAAAATTTAAACCAATGGTACCGCTATTAACAGTACAGGTAACGCCTTCTGTATCGGTATTGCTCCAAGGCCGTATTTTAAGCCCTTACAGAAAACCAGACTCTAAAAGAGGGAGATTTACAAAAACCGTACGACTGTTTCCCTTTATATTTCTAATTTATATTCATACAAGTTTCGACTTACGAGGGCCATTCAATAAATTTATAGCCTAAGAAAAAATAAAGAAAATTTTGAGAAAGTAAAGATTTATTTTTCAACATAGTCGCCTTTCAATTCAATACACTTGGACCAGCGATGCTCCAACTTTTTTAACCCGTCAAAAAAATACGATTTCCCGAGGTCT
>NJDC01001454.1:81317-94407 GCA_002245475.1 Calephelis virginiensis
ACTGAAAACTACTTGATAGACTTCAAAAGTATTTACTGCACGATAGTAAAACTCTTTTGTAACAACAACGCCATGGGGCGATGAGGCTAAGTAATTATTGAAGGCCCCTCGTAAGTATCCTAAGTCAAAAGATGGTCATTTCGAGGGAGAAAATATGGCACATTATGTAGGTACAAAAAAAAATTAAACACAAAATATATCAACATAATATTATAGTACTACTATTTAAATTGTATGCTTCGGCTTTTCACTTTTTACTCTTTATACTCGTACTTTTATTTTTAAATTGACTGACTTAATCTAAATTTAAGCGAAATTATTAACTATGTAATAACAACTCTATGTAGATATCTTTAAAATACATTCGAATTTCGAAGCTTGACGAATAAAGCCTAAGCGCATAACTTAAATAGTACTACTATACCCATCTGTAACAGAACGATGATCATGCGAAGAGTTGTTTCGCTTTTTACTTTTGTATACTATTAAAAACGTCTTAATATTGAAATGAACATAAAACACGTTTCTAACCAGGTTATTCAACATCGACCATCATGTGTTCCGAGGATTGCAGATCTATGACGCAACTGACATGAGTAATCAAATGAGATAAAAACGTAATAACTATTTCGCATATATATACTTAATATGCGTAATCGTTCTCGTCCAGTTGGACTATACAAGTAGTTTCCCGTGGGTTTTCTTTTTAAAATGGTGCAAAATTTATACAGTGCGGCGATAACGCACGTAAGGTGTATACATAATATGCGAAGTGCGCTTGCACGCGTGCATGCATGCATGTGTACGTTACACGCGGAGAGATGATTCTGTAAAACGGTAGGGTTACTCTTGAATCTCGATTTAGTACAAGATTAGAAATTGAAATCGGATCTGTTGTATTTTGTACATTGAGCACAATATAAGCGAATTATTAACATGTACCTAGTTCCAAAAAAAATTAAAGAATAATAATTAGATATGGAAATAATTAGATTCGTTAATTTTTTTGTTCAAGAGTACAAAAGGACGTAAATCCGATTACAATTTCTAATCTTGCATGAATCGAGATTTAAGAGTATCCCTACAGAGCTTTGTAATACTTGTATACCACTAGATCATAAGACCACCCATTATAGCTTCTACAGAAGACTTCATTGACACAACTATTGTTTTTGACAATGAATAAAAAACCCATCCACATTCAAATTCTAATTCATTTAAATGTTGGCAGGAGTAGGTGCATTGTTTGCAAATGTTGCACTTTAGCACAATGTTTGTACTGGTAGGATAATTAAATAGCAGATGGCAGAGTTCATAATTTAAGGCAGTTTTTAACCAACACTGAAAAGGAGGATGTTCTCAATTCGTCTGTAGTTTTTTTTGTATTCTTTTCACTCTATCATTCAAGCGATAATAAAAGAGTTTTGACTGTTCATTTTTCAAAAGGTAAGTCATAATTTAGAGGTGGTATGGCTAGGTTTGGATAAGGCAGTAGTAAACAATAGATAGAATATGGTCCTGATTAACGAGGAGTTTGTTATGTCAATTTTTTCCTGACTGGGTAAGGTTGGATATGGCGATAGTGTACAGTAGATACAATTAACATTAATCTGTCTGAGGAATGAGTACTTCACTCACATATTAAAATATTTGCATACCACAATGTGGTAGAATACTAACATGGTATGCTTAAATATCTTTGTAACAACTTCTTAACACATATTCTGCTAATAAACAACTTTAATTCTCATTTCATTATACATACCTACATAGGTTTGTCAAAATCCAACAAGTTAGTTTTTGAGTTATTGTTTAATAAATGTTTGTGTATTGTAGTAATAAAATTGGAGTAGATTTTCTTCAGTTTTAACAAGCGTTTATTATTCAACAATAGTTTTTTGTTTGAAAAAGTACTTCTACAAGAGCCACAAATCTTATTTTTAGGAAAAAATATATTTGTATTTGTTAACTATATAATTCATTACATAGTCAATAAAATTTAATTTATTTTATATCTGGTAACTGCACGTTTTTTTTTAATTCGAACCTTTATTTGTACTGGGTGAATATAAAAGCTATAGGTGTTCTCCACAAGCTAAACTTTAAATATGAATATCTTATGAGCAGTTATACTAATAAGCTGATATTTTTTTACATTTGATTTTTTACATGTGACATACAAATCTTTTGCTTATGCACCACAAAGAAAAACATGATAGCAACACAACACATTGTACACTGTTACAATGAGTAATACATTGAGAAGTTAGTATTACAGAATCTTATTAACAAACAATTATATCAATAAACTTATAATAGGAAACTGAATCCATAATTTTATCTAAATGTGATGCAATGTTAATTGAAATCAAGTTTTAAATTGATTTAATGATTTCTTATGAGCCACTTCCTTCTTTAAAGCACGAATGATGCCCAGCAGACATTTGTTTGAATTTTTATGTTATTTTTTATGTTAAATCTATACTGATATTATATAGAAGAAAGGTTTGATTTTTTGTTTGTTTGTTTGAAATGAATAGGTTTCGAAACTACTGGACCGATTTCAAAAATTCTTTCACCTTTAGGATGCTACATTATCCCTGAGTGACATTAGACTTTGTTTCATCAAAATCGATGCAGTAGAAGCCAAGTTACGCAAGCGAAGCTGCGTGAAACTGCTAGTTAATAAAATGTATAGAACAGCAAAAGTCTTATACTCCAATATCGGATACATTGTCCAACAATTTCATGTTCATTACAATAACATAGAAATTTAGCTTTAAGGTTAATGAAATAAAGAGCCCAGGTTTGGATACATGCCTAACACACAATTGTGAAGCTTGGATTTGATACAAGATGGGGTCAGTCACTAACCTGAACATCTAGATGTCTGTATTTCTGGGTCTAGGTATTTTTTTAGAGTTACATATTTATCATTGACTACCATCCATAATACAAATACCTTTACATATAATTTGCTTACTTTAAGGTTTTATTTAGTTTGTGCAGGTATTATATTGGTCCCCATGTTGGTCTGGGCTCCTATGTAGAATAGACCATCTGCCTTCCTGCCAGGCAGTTCGTAAAAGGTGAACATAGGCTCACCGTCGCTAACACCGTAACATCCTACTAGATGGTCGAGTTTAGCAGCGACTCACCTAGATTGGTACCACCGCCTTACCTATTCCTGCCACCATAACGTCCAATGCATGCCGGTTTGGAGGGTAAGGTAACTGGTAAACTTACTTTTGCTCGAAGCCTAACATCCCGGTCTCAGGTTGGCAACGCATCGTTACCACCTTTGGTGTCTCAAGGCAGAGTGAATTTCTTACCATCAGGAAATCCGTCTGCTTGTTTGCCTCCCATTCTCATAAAAAAAAAACATTTTTTTTAATAATAATTTGGTGTCTTTGTTAGGCTTCTAAGTCTCTCTATGGATTTCTGTCATTACCCAATATGACCTTATGTGGTTATACTGTTAAGAGGATACCATCTTTCCATCTTGTCTGATGTCCCATTAATCATGAGAGGCTTGAAAATAGAATTTTCAGCTCCATGTCATTTATGGATTAATGGACAATACCAAAAGTTCAGTAGAAGAAATAAGTCTAAACATAAATGTGAGGTAGTTGAATTGGCTAACTGCCATTGAACAACCAATTTATCAACAAATAAGTCTCTTACAATTGCCCACTTCATTGGTCAAGTTCTGAGGGGGGCAGCCATTTGTGTTTATTAAATATATTCTAGTAACTATTTCAGTATTTCTATGTATTAAAATTGTTTACTAACACCCATAACACAAAGATATAATTTGCTTACTTTAGGGTTAGATTCAATTTGTGTAACTTGTCCAGGAATTAATTTACAGTATTATCTTGTATTTGTATCTTATTTTTGTAAATTCATTTTGTAAACAAATTAACTACCTCATAGCAATGTGAGAATTCCTAAAACACAATGTCAATCACCTTCAAAATAAATTATAACATTTTATGAATAATTCAAATTCCCACTGTTAGGCAAACACATGATAAGTATATTTTAAATTAAGTAAAAAGCTTTGTACAAAGTAATAAACTAAAATAAAAAAATATAAAAAAAAAACTAGATGGTAGGCAAAGGGACAGTTGTTAAACTTATTTTTGCAAAAGTTTTAAAATTATAATTTCCAACCTCTTATAGAGATTTTTTTACATTTTTTTTATTTTAAAATTTTTTAAAAAAATTTTTTACCATCTTAGCATGTATATCATGTGTATCTTATTATCAGAAAATTCAAATGCATATATACCTAAAAATGTTTTAAATAATAGTTTACTGTTGTATCATTAACCCTGAGGTTATAACAATTAGAAATTAAGAAAAAACTGAGGAAGTTTTACACCAAAATTCACTAAATTTCTTGTATAACTTCAATTACAATGTTTCCTACAAATAAGATAAAATGATGATAATTGAGTTTTTTTGGGATACTGTATATAACCAACCAATAAAAAGATATGAAGTTTTACTCATAAGTCACTACTACACTTGAAATATTTAGCTTTAAAGTAAACAAAAGTGGTGTTTCGTCTGTGGTGTAGGAGACAACTTACCTTTTATATGTACATTTTCTGAAATGTTCATTACATACAGTTAAATTTTAAACAAAATTACAGGTGTTTGATTATGTAGTATTACTTTTAATTTTGTAAAGATTAAAAGGCCTTGGTTTACAAATATTAAATTCCTGACAAAATGTGGAATTTCAGATGACTCAAGTGGAAAAAATTACAAATATTATACAGAAACAGATTTGATTATTCCTGCTTCAGTAGAATCCGTACCTTTTCTATCAAAATAGCCAGTTATTGACCGCCTCATTAGTCAAGTGGCTAGCATACACACCTAACTACATCCAACAACCACAAGGCTCAGGTTTGATTCCCGACGGGGGCAGGCATTAGTGTGACGAACATTTGGATGCCTGCATTTCCATGTATGGGTGTTTATTAAATTTATTCTGGTATGTATTTAAGTGTTTCTATGTATTAGAATCGTTGACTAACACAAGCATACAATTTGCATACTTTGGGGTTAGATTAAATTTGTGTAACTTGTCCAGATATTCATTTATTTTTTATAGTTAGTTGTATAACTGTATAATTATTATACTCAACTAGCTGTAGATTATCCTACTAATACATATTATACATGCAAAAGTTTAAATATTTGTATCACTATTATTAGCGAGTTTAATTTATTTATTATCAGCTGATTGGACTTTAGCATGAAAACAAATTAGAGCATGGAAAAGGACATAAAAGTTTTATTTGAATGTTTCAATGGAATATGATGAGACCTAAATAAATTTAAAATAAAAGTGACACAGTGAGCAATTGCTAGTAAAGTACAAGTAATGACAAATAACACTGTAACGCAGAGATTTTATTCAATCATTTTTTTAGTTCGTATTATTGTATAAAACAAGTTTTTACAAGCATTCTACATAAATCAAATATGTGTACAATGGTGATTCACTTTGGAAATTCTTGACCATATTAATTCTCAAACACAAAGGACTTTTAAATGACTTATGTTTACATAGTAAATAAACACTCAAACACTTACCAATTGAAATTCTCTCCGCCTGTCGTAGGCCCTCTTTATGGCTCTATCTAACCACAAGGAGTGTATATGTGGTGCATAATGCATGAATAGCCGACTGTCTAGGGACGCAGTGCTGTTGAAGTGTAAAGCTTGCTGACCAATATCTAAATTTCTGGGATTCTCCCATGGTATCGCCAATTTGTCTCTTGCATCTACTAACACTTGGATACCCTTTACAATGTTTTGATATATCACGTGCTGGTACTCGCGCACCAGTTCCGGCTCGAACTTCACTTTGTGAATTATCCTCATCTGTTTCAGGAATGTTGATTTTCCGCTTTCACCTGCGCCAAGTAACAAGAGCTTAACCTGCCGACGAAGCGTTTGCTTGTCCTTCTCAAGTATTCTATCTATTTCCTTACTTCTGTACCTTTGCTCTATCTCTTCAGGAGAGAGTTTAAGTCGCAACCAACAAGTCAAAGCTTGTGTACAACAACTACATGACCAGAATTCGTTGGCCATTTTGCATGATTATAAACACTCATACACAAAAGATTCTTTATCAGATGATAAACAAAACACAATATAACTATAAAGTACACATTTTACTACACAACTCCGCACGGTCTCATAACATTTTAAAATATACGACGAATCCGGAATAGAACGTACACACGCATTCCACCCCTCCCAAACTCATTGAGAAAAATAAAATGAGAATTGAGATTCATTTGAGAAATAGTGAAAGAAGCCACAGATAAATTTTAACCACAGACTTTAACCCAATATGTCTTAATCATAGACAATTATGTTTATAGAATGGTAAGTAATGACGCATAGGTACTAGGTAGTCGTTACTATAGCCAATCCAAAGACTTAATATTTATGGAGGGTAGAGGTAAGGAGATTCATCTTATATGGGAGAAAAGTTGAAAAAGTGTCCAGTTGTATGCGCTAAATAACAGTTCCAAAATCCTCCACAATCGCGCTGGTGGATGCACAGGGTATGGTATGAATGTAGCAATCGTAGATGAATTCAAGTATGCCGAGTTAAAAAATTTAATTTCATTATCGACTAAAGTAGTTAATTATTGAGAATTTCAACAACTTACGTTGTACAAAATATTGTGGTAAATATAACCTTACAGAATTATTATAACCAAACGTGCGTTTAGAGTGATTTTATTTCGTGAACAGTAAATAGGACGGTTATTGATATATAAACATTTAATTTTATGAAAAAGTGAGTGAATAACAGAACAGTTATGGGTAAAATTTGTGTTGTAAAAAGTTGTCAATAACAATATTTGGCGCTTCTTTTAAGAGTTACCTTGATGCAAATGTGGTGCCATCCTAATTTAATACATTTTGACGGACACTTTTTCATATAGACAGATGACCCGCCTTACCTCTACCCTCCATAGTAATATTATAAACCTATCATATATGCGTATTCTATGAAATAATCATAGTTCATAAATCTATTGAACTCCGATTGCAGTCATTTTTACGCAAACTATAGTACTAATAAATAGTACTAATCATCATAATTCAAATCTGGCAAATAAAAAAAACATAGCAAAAATAAAAATTAGTACATACACGCGATCTTTGAGTATTGAAAGGGCCCCATACTCTCTAATGACTGTATAAGAATGAACTTACACGGAAGACATCTTAATCGGGTTCGGAAAGGGACAAATTAACTAATAAAAAAGGAGTTTTGGCGCCATCGTGAATGAATATGGTAATAATTTTTTGACAATTATTGAATTTAGTGTAAATTATGAGTGAAATTAGTTAATTTAATTGAGAATCAGTATAATTTTGTTCAGTGAAAGTGCACAAATGAAATAATCATGAAGAAATAAGTGTATCGTGAATTTCGTCGCTGTCGTCTAATCTCCCAAAGTGAGCTTGTGTAAAGTGACCACCGCTTTACTCAAGACCCTGATGTGACTTTGTAAATAGTGACTAATGACTGTATAAGAATTAATTAATACGGAAGACGTGGCAGCATGGCCTAAAGGTCTTAGCCGACCCCAGAATTGGTATAAAATTTAATTAACTTAAGAGGTTGGCGGGAACGGTCGGAGGGGGAAGGCGCTTTTCGAGGGTTCCCTCCAATCTTTAAGCTAAAAATGTGTAATATAATGTAAAAATGTATAATTTGTAAATTAATTAAAGTGTAAATATTACTTAGTTGTGTGTAAATGTGATTTAGTAAATAAACTATTATAGTGCAAGACTATTGTAGAGTTTTATCACGACAGAAGAGGCAGAGGCCTGAACAAGAAAGAAATTTGAAGACGAAACTAGAAAAAGACATGAAATATTAAGATATGGGATTATTACATAAGACTAGTATAAAATATAGAGGTAAAAAAAAGAATATTAAAAATACTTTTTGCACTGTCGTAGAAGTTTTGGCGCCAACATGAAAGAAGATGATTTTGGTGTTCAGAATTTTAGTTTTATAATTTGTGTGAAAATAATCGTAATTCAAGGATGTGACGTACTATAAAACAAATTAACGGAGAAACATAATATGTAAACTTCAAGAAATTAAAACTAAAGACGTATTGAAGGACTCAAATAAGCTTTGTCTTAGTGAAGGAAATGACTTTTAAAAAGGGAAGACAATATGTTAAGAAACTGAAGAAATAAATTTAAAATTTTAATATGAAAAAGAATTAATTATAACGGAAGACGTGGCAGCATCGCCTAAAGGTCTTAGCCGGCCCCAGAAAGGGGCAAATTAACTTAAAAAAAAAATAATAATTGGGCAAATTAACTTAAAAAAAAATTAATTTACTTAAAAAAAACTAGAGTTTTGGCGCCATCGTGAATGAAGATGGTCGTAATTTTTTCACAATTATTGAATTTAGTGTAAAATATGAGTAAAATTGGTTAATTTAGGTGGTAATTAGTTTGATTTTGTTCAGTGAAAGTGCACTAATCAAATAATCATGAAGAAATTAGTGTATCGTGAATTTCCTCGCTGCCGCCAAGTCTCACAAACGAGCTTGTGTAACGAAACCACCGCTTTACTCAAGACCCAGACACGACTGTGTAAATAGTGACTAATGACTGAAATAAAGAATTATATAACAAGAAAAAGATTTATTAATACGGAAGACGTGGCTGTATGGACACAGATCCTTTGCCTTTCCCCGACTAGGATAAAATTAAAAAACAATTAAAAAAAACTAATTAAAAGAACGATTGACATTTAACATCGAGTTTGACAACACAATTTTACGTTTTGCGGGAAGAACACGTGTTTTCATTTTGTGATCTATAAAAATATAGTAAAATTATCACGCTTTTCGCAATAAAAATATTCGTAATAATTATCGTATTTATTTCACAAATTGTTAATTACTAGATTTTTCATCAACATGTAATAAACTTTAAGGTTATTATAGGCAATGCCAAAAGAAGGTTCTGGTGCGGAAAAGAAAGAAGGAGAGAGTAAAGTTGTTCTAGAAAAGTTACAAAGCTATCTTAAAGATAAAAAAAGTGTAGAAGGGTCGGAAGCAAGTACCTACAGCAAACCAAGCACGAGCTTCGAACAAACTTATCCAGTCCCCTGTGTTGATGACAACAGCAACGTACTGAGAGAGATTTTAAACTTGAAAAAGGCTGAACTGCTACGTCAGCCCGAGATTGTTGAATTTTTGAAGACAGTTTCTTCAGATTTGAAAAAATAATGGCAGTTGTAGCCCAGAAGAGTGTTGCGTCGCTGATGCGTAAGACCTTAGATCGGCAAGCTAATTTAGCTCGTTTGAAAATTTGTTTTAAACAAGATCAGGTGTCTCAAGTTCTGCGTAATTATGTTAAAGATGGTAACAGCGGTCCTTACCATGAATTAATGAGGTTACTACAAGATGGGCCACTGAATGACAACAATTTCAAAGTTGTGTTGGAAGATTCATTATCTTGTGTAGTGTTAATGGGGAAAGAGCTTAAACAATTTGTGGATGTATTATGCAGCCTTGAATGGATTAGCCGAGAGGAGGAATTGGTGGAATTATACAGAAGATTTTTGTTAAGTTTAGTCACCGCTCACCCCTACTACACTCCTAAAATTATGAATAGTCTTTTAAATTTATTTAGAGGTTAGTTAAATATATTACTTAAAATTCCTAAACAATAGTCATCAGTAGATAATACATGTTGGATAACGTTGTGCAACTTTGCACAATTTATTTTAAATATGTTAGCACAAATAGCATAACTATGACTAGGTTGTAGAGTTTTGTCACTGTTAGCTTATGCCTATCACCACAGTTCTCACCACTGTTGTGTTCTAGACTTGAGGTTAGCATAGCTGGTAAACTTACTACATTTAGTATTTGTGGTGGTACATACATACTACATTTAGTATTTACACTTTGTGCTGATAATGCCAGTTTTGCAGATCACTTAAGAGTTTTTTGGCCCAGATTTGTCTCTAATTTGTGAAACTTTTCTAATTTATCATCTTTAATATATATTATTATATCTTGACACCATCAAAATGAGGAAGAAAATGTCAGTACATCTTTTAGTAACATTATTTAACACTTATTAGTTGGCTACTCTGATTGTCGTTTTTTATTCATACATACATTTTATCTCATTCATTTACATTAACTTTATATTGTAAATAACAAGGGTTGAATACAATGTTTCACAAATTCATTCCCTCAATGTTGAGTAATTTAATAAAAAAATATATCAACTGTTATTCAATTCATTCCTTATTAAATTAATTAAAATATTTTTCAAAATAATTAAATTTTATTTTGAAATTGCTAGTAATTGTTAAATATTTGAATTTATTTAAAAAAATAAGTAATTTAATTTTTAATTTATTTTATACAATGCCAATTTTCAGCTGATGGTGAGAATTGGGAGAATAAACCCAGTCAAGAATTGGTAATGCAGTGGTCACATGTTCATTCAGCTATTGCAGAAATAGTGGTTTTAATGCCAATGTAAGTATGTAATTAGTTTTATTTTTTTATTTTCACTGTTTTTTAAATGTTTGCTTAAGTAATATGTATCTATTTTTTTTTGTATAGAGAGAAAGTAACTGGATGATTTGATCAGGTTTGTACAGTTAGAAAGTAATTTAAAATTAAATAAAAGTTATGTTTCATTGAAAACTATGTACTTAGCCAAATTACTGTTTCTTTCATTCATTAATACTTAGTTTTTGTTAAACTTTTGCTAAAGTATGTATTTCTTATCATTAGAGAATCTGTTTCTTATATTTCTTTCAAGGATAAAAAAGATATTTCTATGACAAAATTTTGTCACCACATAGCCAAAATACCCCCAACAGAATTGTAATCTGTCTTACACATTTGGAAGCTGAATCATTGTGCTTGTGCAAATGTTGTGTAAGGTTTGTTCACCAAACCTGTTGTACCTTGACGCAAACAAAATAACCTACAATTTAATGAAAAATTTTAATAGAAAATTGTGAAATATCACCTATTAGCACAACATAATTACACAATGTCTTACACTCAATTTTTTTTCTCATTGTGATAGCATTTGCAATCAGCATTAATTCATAATTAAGATTGCTAGATTTTTTTATAGTCCTACAATGGCTGATTTGAACTGATTACAGTTTGATATCACCACCTTACTTTTTCATGTTGCCAGAATTTCTGTGCCCTTCATTACTGTGTTCTTAATGGGAGCATTGGATGGCTGGTGCAAATACTTGGATTGATGCATTTTTTTCCTTATTTTTATGTATATGGAAAATTATGTGTATTCTTTCCACAAGCGGTCATAGGAATTGCCAAAACTATTAAACTTTTAAAATATTTTATTGTGTTAAGGCAAATCCAATAGATTTGTAAATGCCAGAAATTGTTAAACTTGCTTACAAAAGCAGTAAAAACAACAGAAAGTTGTTAATATAATGAAGAACATAGAAAGAAATATTCATTAACAAATCATTATGATACACTACATATTATGATAGGCTAGAACAACTGCATATTATTATAGTAAACTGATAAAAAATATAACTGATATAAATTTTATATATTTTTACAGGACCAGTGATATCCTTCTCCAGGCAATAGCATACCAGTTCCCCTATTACAAAACCGGTTGTTTCGTGAACAGAAGTTATGTTCATAATTTAATATGGCTTAGCAAATATATTCCACCAATGACTGAACAAATCATGACTGTAATTGTAAATAAGTAAGTATAGCTTTGCAGTGAGTCGAGTGTGTAGCATTATGTTCTAATGATGAATTTTGTACACATATTCTTGGTGGCATTAAAAGTAAAAAGATTATCTTTAACAACTTAAATGGGAGTGAAACCACGGGTAAAAGCTAGTAGAGCTTGTCTAAGCTGAAATGACGCGCCCCACTACTTAATTAGTTTATTTAGATGTGTGAGTGTAAATATTAATGACGACACTTCATCTGTGTGGGAGCGTCGATTGTTCAGTTAACTACGATCTGCACGTGTACAAGACGGTCGACTAGTCGGGCGTTAGTTTCGACCACGGTCACTCTATGGAGCAGCGCGGGCATATTGTATGAAACAAAACGTCCTCTCCACTCGCACGCTTAAGACCAACTAAACTAGTTGGGCAACAAATCCGAGAACAATGGTTCTTAGCAAGTATGGTCTACAAAGAAATTCTAAAACTAAAGCGAATTAATTTGTTTACGTATTTTAATATAATGCTTTATTTTAATAGATTTCGAATTCACGGTAATTAGAACATAATTATTAATTGAATTATGGGTTCCAGTATAGGCATATTAAAATAAAATAATAATTTGTGAATTATTTATTTACAATACAATTATATATAATTACAGGTATGATAGATTAAAGCATATGTGTATAGTTCTAAAAGAATCACTATTCGCTCATCTCAACAGAGTCGCTTTCGTCTGAATCAGAGTCATTAACATTAATAATAAATTCATTATCCATATGAAAGTATTGCGAATATTGTTTTTCTATGTCTTCAACATGCCGACACGTGTTTGCCCACATTGTACGATCAATCATTTTAAGTCGTTCATTTATTAGTGCCATGATGGATGTTAAATTTTGTGCAACGTTTTTACTAGCCACGTAGTTTTTTAATATCCCCCATATTTTTTCAATGGGATTAAGTTCCGGGTGGTAATTTCAAACCCTTTCGATTCAATCAGTTCATCGATAACAAATCTTTTGAATTTATCTTTATTTTTTAAAATTAAATCGTAAAGCTGTATTTTTTTCATGGTTTCGTCAAATGGAATATTTTTTTCGGCAAGCCATGATTGCATTTCATTATTGTTAGAGTTCGAATTAGGCGCTTTTTCTAATAAAGCATTGTGGTAAGAAGTGTTATCCACAACAATGAAAGAGTTTTCTGGGAGATTGGGCAGCAATTGTGTGCTAAGCCACTTTTTATAATTATCCAGATTCATGTTGTCGTGATAATCTCCACTTGTTGAGTTTGCTTTATACACTA
>NJDC01001457.1:0-11239 GCA_002245475.1 Calephelis virginiensis
CATTCATTATTTACGTATTGCTAGATGTCGTCTACAGTATCGATATTTATGTAATAGTAGCTGCTACCTGCGGCTTCGCCCGCGTTTTCACAGAAACCCGGTGTGCGATCGGGATTAAAAATAGCCTATATAGTAATCCAGGTCACAATCTATCTGTCTTCCAAATTTCAGACAAATCCGTTCAGCCATTCGGTCGTGAAAGAGTAACAAACATCCATACATCCATACATACAAACTTTCGCATTTATAATATTAATAGGATCAACAGGAGCGACACTATCAAATCTTTTGTGACATCCGGAGGATGGCGGGTTTATTTAGTATTAAAATCAAAAATGTTAATTTTAAAAATCTATCAAGAATATACAAGTGTCCGGTTGATTTCTTATTTTCATAAAGTTTATTAAAATATAATTAAAATTAACGTACACGTCAAATGGTTATAGGGCGGTCTAGAACAATTCTTCTTATAAAGTTTATGAAAAATAAAATATTTCTCTGAAATATAAAATATAACAACAAATACAATATTAATTAAGATATATAAATCACAGATTTAAATGTTCAAATATATATAAATACGGAATTTCTATAAATTTCATTAAACATTTGTATAAATAAATAAACAAATATCTTACGACAAGTTACACAAATTGAATCTTACCCCAAAGTAAGCAAATTATATGCTTGTGTTATGGGTGTAAGTCAACGATACTAATACATAGAAATACTTAAATAAGATTTGTATACCACCATGTGGTAGAATATATTTGTGTGTTTAAATAGCTTTGTAACAACTTTATAACACATGATCCCTAAATAAATTCATTTCATTTAAACCATTATTTTGAGTTGCTTAAGTTCAAATAAAAAGTTGCAAAAACCGAAGCTTTTGAAACTACGAAACATAAAATTTCAACACATTTAAGAAAGACAAACATCAACGTGAAAATAAGAAAGTACAAGATTGTCATGTCATTTAACATTATAAGCACATTATAGTCGCAGAAGTTAGTAATTTTTCTTATAACGTTAAAGAAGTTAAAAATAGAATTCAGTGTTATTTTATTCAGTATGTTGCTTACATTTCAAATCCGGTGTAAAATGGAAACCGCAAAGAATTACTTCGCCGTCCATTTGTGTGTATCTGTGAGCCCGCAGTCTAGACACTTGAAAGCGGAAATGACCTTTTATATAAACCTATTCAAAGAATTAATGATAGTTTTTACCAGTATTTCCGCCAATAAGGTTATTAAATATTAATAATATTGTCAATTATTTGATAGTAACAAAATGTTGTAATCCTAAATTTTTTGCAATCTCGAACGCTATATAACTCGTATTTTTTTATTTGAACACTTTTTTCTATATTTTTTTAACTTAACAACCTGTATATTAAATAATAACTTAATACGGATCAAATCCCGCCATCTCTATTGCTGGTACATTCTTTATCATGGTAACTCTACTTTTGAGTTCCAGTATCCACTATCACCGAAAACTAATAATAAAATTATTGAAGTGAAGCTCAGTTACATAGTAATGCACATATCTTTCATATCTAACTAAAAAAAAAATATTTGGTACGGATTTGGAGGTTTTCAGAACTACACGATTCAATTTATCACCAATTTGTCTAATATGTAACTTTAATTGTATAACTATAATTTGTTGACAACGCTGTACAATAGTGATATGTTTTACCTTTTTTGCAAATTTAGTGCATTATTAAGCGAAATTAAAAAAAATATATAATCACAATTAAAAAGGTATGCTTTAGTCAATTGGAAGTTTTGAATATTTTTAACATCGAAAAATACTATTGCTGGGCATTTTTAGCGAATTTCATTCCGTGCGTATGACAAGACAAATGCCATTGGTGGCGCGGCAACTAGTTTTTCTGTGATTGGCGTTCCTCGTTGGCTTAATACTCAAAGACGTATAGTTAAATTAATTACCAAATATATATCCAATATAATATGTGTCGCAATGTCGTATGCGTGGCTTAGATACGATGGTTATTAGTATCGTTGACGTAGCAACTAACACAATATAGATTCGCATCCAGTTGCTTCAAGGAAATACCACGTGCAGTAGCAGGTACGCTTGCAGCTGTTGTATTATCAGCTTGTTTATCGGCTGCTACGGCTATGTAAGTCGAAGCGAGCATGCTTCGTCAGGCCAGTAACCAGAACGCAGCACCAAGTCGAGGTACGGTCTCCCGGGAGACAGCCCTTGTTGCTGGCGTTGTAGAGAACAGTCCAATCCATCTAAATAATGATGTCTCGGGCTGAGCACTCTGCTCGGCCCACAAAGCCCGGTGAAGTTGTAAAAACCGCGAGGTTGGCAACACATTAGTCATTCCAAAAAAAAAAAAGCTTCGTCAGGCATTCCTTGCAAACGCCTATCAGTGTACGGACCGCTGTCTAGTACGGAGGTCGCCACTGGTAATAGGTCTCTCCCTGCCATAGGATGGCAAAGAGATACTTCTAGATCGTAATTGTTAGTTCAATTTTGAAGTAGGGCCCGGGTTGTGTGTCATTCGGGGGGTGCATTATTTGGTTTGCACTCAAGCAGGAGGGGCAGGGTGGAGCTCTCCTTCTCCTTCGGGGGTTTACTTTTGGCGTCATAGTAGAATGCTTAATCTTATGTTCACGATGGTTTGTTTGGCAACGGCCTATCCGTTGCCATATGCCATAGTTGCTAGTGCGACAGTACTGAGTGAAAGAGTGTGGATGTCAGGATCGAGTGGAGCACGTGTTACGGCTTTGATCTGATATTTCCGAGTTCTTTGATGATTTATTATTATTATTATAAAGAGACAAATATATGTAAGTCGTTCCACTTCAATCCTTCAGTATTTTTTTCTCCTTCAGGACTGACGATCTCGCCCGAATAAAAGTCGAGTCACCCCGAGCGGGTCGTCATTCGGCTCCGCCACAGTCGAGTTACGTATAACATTGACATTAGTACAGATATATGTTTGTTTCTCTTATCATTTTAGCAGATGCGTTCATTTACCCTTTTTTTCTATTCGATATATATATATCATAATTATCGTTCGTAAGGAGTAAACTCCAATCGTGCGTCATAGCTGACACACACACTTTTTTAGTTATTACTCTTTAGTAACGATTTATTTCGACTTAAAAAGCCGTAAATTCTTTACATGGTCAATGTTAGCTTGATTCGGACTGGTTGTTGTATTATAATTATCCGCCATTATAATTAACATTAAAATCAGTAAGAACGTGTTTAGTTCAACTACTTTTCGCGGCAGAAATTGTTATAGCCTTTCTTCACAAAACAGGAACGTCTTAACGTATTTTTATTTTAGCACTTGCCCTGTGCTTGGGATAAATTTTCTATAAATTTTAAAGAAAGAAAAAAAACGGGTTAGAAAGGAATTAAAAATTTCGCCACGGGACTTGATTCCTCAGTAGCTCAATTGGTTAGAGCATTCGTCGGCTTGAGACGAAAGGTTACAGGTTCAAATCCTGTCTGGGGCGAAATTTTTTCTTTCTTTAAAATTTATAGGAACGTCTTATTTTAATACGTGTAGTACAAATATCAGATAAGCTTACAGACTGTATTATCAGCTTTTATCAAAGCACTGACTTTTTGTAATCTAGTTTTGTCTAATTTTTATAACAATTTTGAAGTTTTTTGTGAATTGTTTAGCATAACGAAAAAATACATTATAAAGCTAAGTGTATACAATTGCAAAATGATAAGCATAATAATATCCAATACTTAATTCACACAGAGCGTAGAAAAATGTTGAATATGCCTGCATATATCGGCAGTCTGCACTAGGGAATGTCACCATCAAGAAAATAATCAAAAGTCACGTAACATTAGTATTAACACGTAGTATTATCTTTATTCATTTAATCGCAAGCTTTCTTACTGTTAATCTACGTGATCGACGGAGGCGGAGTCTTGTCGTAGTGACAATAAGTCGATGGTCAATCCAACAGTGAGCACCACGTATGACACGGCTAATTTGGGCTTGCCTGATGTCTCTTAGCACTACAATGGCATAATCGATCAAATATCAATGTTTGGATCGCGGGTGATCGTCGGAACATAGAGTTCGATATCGCAAGGTCGTATTGTGCACAAAGACTGAGTAGACACTGACCATTGTTGTTCATGTTACCTACTCCGTGCCTTCTACTTCAGGCCCAGCCTTATAGTCCCCACCAACTCTCACATTGAAATCGCCTAGCAATAAAATCTGCTCTTTGGTGTTATGCTTTCGAGGCATTTAGACAGCTCCTCACAAAATAGCGTTGGAGCATAAACACTGATGGCATTAAAGTAATTGTTTTTATCCAAGTGAAGGCGCAGCGTAGTCACGCGGTCCGAGATGTGTACAGGATACTCTTCAAGTCACTAAGTGATTTTTGATGGCAAATCCTACAACTGAATGACGAGGTTTAGATGAAGGAGTACATATCCAAAAAAAAGTATAATGAATAAGAATATAAGAGCGCTGCTACACCTACATTATAGCGATGAATTTTACGAGCTACAATGGCCGTTTTGCGTTCAGGACAGAATTTGCCGTCTCGATCGAGGAGCGTTCTAACGTTCCACGCGCCAAATGTCATTAGATGGTGTAATGCTATTTTTTATTTCTTTTGTAGCGTCTACCATGTGTTAAGTTGATGCGAAGGCAGCCGCGGTTACAACCACCCTTTCAGTAAGAACCTATGAAAAAAGAGCAGTTTTTAGGGCATCTTTTCTAGCCCCCTCCTCTGCTGAGCGAGGAAAGCAGCGCCTCTCTTAATAGAGCTGCTTTGTCACCCCAGGTGCTGCCGAATCCTCATTTTCGTCCTTTGCAATACAAAAGTGACCACGGCATGTACTTACCCCTGGGACCGTCCCTGTTCTGGAATCAAACAAAGCCTAGCTGCACCACGCTAGAACTCTCTTCCTCTTCACATCGTCACAGGACTTTGAGACAATCGGAGTCTATTAATCGGAAGCGGTCACATGCGCACGATATATTTAGGTGCGCAAACGTTCGCACAAACGCAGGCCTTCCTACCCCCAACTCAAGGTAATGGTAAACCGCTACGCCTGGGGAAGAGTTCAAATGACATGTTTGGCCGACGATAACTGTACGCCTTCTACCGTTGCCCTAGGCCATTCACCTTGCCTTGTTGAATCGGCGAGTCCGTCAAGCCCTATCGCACTGTCTACATTGGGTTGCCATCATAGACGAAACAGACTTTGTGTGTTAAGCAGGAGGGAGCTGCAGACCAAGGAGAGAAGGAGAGTCAGAATGGGAAAAGGAAAGAAATTGAAATAAGTGAAAGGATATAAAGAAACTGATATACTACTGCCTCGACGGAAGGTAGACAAAGACAGTAGCAGCCGTCGGGGTCGCGTGACGTTTGTCCCACCACAACTTTCGGCATTAAAGTTATGATAGCAAGAACATTTAAGGCTTTGGCTACTAATTTGGGAAAATGTCTCTACCACCTAGTTTCAGATGAGGCTGTATTTTTGTTGATCGCAAAAGGAACACTATAATGACGAGCGTCACGACTGTAAGAGTAGATAAGATCTGGGCCTGCCTGTACCGCCCAGCTTAAGATCAAGTTATTAATGACCTCACCTGTCATCAGCTATTCATACCAACCGATACCATCTGTCATGTTAGGTAGATCTGTCTCTATAGAGACATACATATCTATGTATATATGTATGTATATAAATATAGAGAGATGCATACTTTATTCTAGTTTCAACGCACGAACGTCTCTCTTGATGGTAAGAGACAGCTTTGGCCTATAGACAACACCACAGATGTTGTAAGTGCGTTGCTAACTTTTGTCGGAGGCTTAGGCCAATAGTACAAGTTTTCTGTCTACTCTAACCTCCATCATGTTCCAGGTGGCACTGTCATATAGCGGCAGGAGTAGGTAAGGTGGTTAATCCCCACCCGGATAAGATGTTGCAAAGCATTTCGCCGCCTGTCGACTTATTGATAATGACTAATTCAACCTTTGCTCGCCTCTAACAAGCTGCTTGGCAGGAAGGCATATGGTATATTCTGCACAGAAGACTAGGATCAACAAGAGGAATATTGTCCAGGCGAGCGAAGGTTAAGCAAGGTAACGTCATCGTAATGAGCAACTAGATGGTGTCTACAGTCGGCGGTCATTTCCCTCGGTCAGTTGGACTGTCACCTTATTTAGTTTCGTGCATAATAAAGGAAACTGAAAAATGTATTGGTAAATGGGATAGGTAACATATTGCTTATTAAATGTATTGCCATTCCGAACAATCTAATAAACCTGTAGTGATTATGTCTATTTAAGTCACAAAATGAAAAAACGAAACATTAAATTGTCGGTAAAGTGTCAGCATTAGCTCTTATCAACACAAGAAACACACATATTGACATTTCACACTCACCTATACCATAACGTTTTGGTCCCGATTGACGATCAATATTGCCAATCCATGAGTAGGTACCCATATCAAATCTGTGATATCAACAAATTCGAAAAGGTTTTGATTAGTTAGCGACCAAATGAAGTGATTCACAATGGTGTACACGTACTTATTTATTACAATCGGAAAAAACTAATGACGTCACCCCCACCGCACTGGCTCACCTACATTTTTGTTCAGACACCGCACGCGGACGAAAATTTTCATTCAGTACAGAAGTGGTAAAAGTGTATCTCAAGATTTATATATTAGTATCTGGAGCTGTTGTGAGATATAAAACACCACGTCGCCGAAACATAACATTTCACATTTAGAACATCAAACCTTTATTCTATAAATTTCTTAATTTATCTTTTGCAATTAATTACGCAGTGTTCAATTCGGTAGGATCGAAATTGCTATTACAAATAAAAAATCGATGTTTATTTTTTATGAAACAACATTTAAAATTACACATGCCATGATGACAACAGTTAAATGCCTATTCTTTGGCAGGAATTTGACACATACACACATAATATATATTTTCACGCCAAGCTCCTTATTTGGTAGGCAGAGAGTACCTATCGAGTCCCTATATTTATCATGACCCTTGCAGACCTGCCCAGCTTCTTTCATATTCATTACCCATTCCAAACAATCACTTCGATTTCTGAAACTCTTGATACCACACTCGGATAAAAGCTGAGTGATTTCACAATTAGAATTTATTAGTTACAGCGACTAAATTTCAATAAACGGCGCAGCTAGTGTGACTTTCGGTGTTTTTGATTAAGAATTGAACATTCTAAATAAGTAATATACTAATAAAAAAAGTAATTATCGATTTTTTATTTCCGATGCTCGCACTTCAGAAACCGACGGCGAAATGAAGTTTCACTAAGTAACGGCTTAGTTTCGGTTTTGACTCCTGAACAGATATAGTTAGTGGCACTACAGGTACTAGGTTATTTACAATTTGTTAATGCTTATCCACTAATTCATAAGTTAATATCAATGACTACGACACGCGACACTAAATAAATAGTAAGCTTGAAAAATAAACATACCTATTCCGAATGCAAAAAACCGTGTGGAGTTAGGAATACAGATTTGGAATTTGGTGAGACCAGTGCACCGAACTTAAAATCTGAATTCCTGGTTATGAAACCTAATCGGGAAACCGTTCGTCTATGCGCGTCCTTAATAATTAGTGACATCAAGTTTATAATTGATGTTTTGTTATTAGTTGACATACCCGAATATAGCGTACTTTGCTAATACTGAAACAAACCTGTTAAAAGGGTATTTAATACTCGCCTAATTTTAAAATGCGAGTGCACCTGTTATTCACTTGATGCAATGGGAGGCAAACCGATAAGACACAAATCGAGTGACCTGTTGTACCAGCTGCTATGCCAACTCAACTAAAGAACACCGTATCTACACCTCACACATGACCTTTCGACAAATACAAGTATTAAAACCAGGTAAATATTACAAAATTAACAAAATAAAACATAATTAACGAAACAAACAAATATGTAGGAGGAAGGAAGTAAGGAAGAACGTTATTAGAGTTGCTATGTGTGCGACAGTGGCGGTCCTACGAATTTACTCTTCTTGATTAACTGTAGCTGAAGCATCACTCTTTTCAAACACAAATAACAAATTTATGTTTACACCAAAGTAAACACGTTATGTGGTTTTGTCATTTCTCGCTTGACTACCGGAGAAACTAACGTGTAGGTAACAGCTAGATGCTAAAATTAACCCGCTAGAAGGTTCAAATTGCAAAAAAAGACAGAGTGCATGAAGGGAACAAAAGGCCAGATACATACTCCTACATAGTATATTCAAAGATCTCCGACAAAATGTCTTCACCAATATCATCCCGATGTTCATCGGATCCCACTTGCCACGAATACAACAAACTGAATTTAATAACCCGATTAGAAATAGGAAACAACGTCCAGAAGTGAAAGAATGGGAATCAATACGTTCTGACCTTACTAATTTTTTCCAAATTAAGCTGAGATCAAGATACCAAGTTTGATCAAAAGAATAATACAATGAAGGGATTAACTGAGCAAAATCAAAAAAAATATTTCAACTAACAAAAAACTGGAAGAAACGCTGAATAAAAATCTAAAATTTTATGAAGAGTTGCAAAAGTCAACAAAAGAAGTTTTCAAAAAGCGAGAAGAAGCAATATCTAGGATCCAATTTCTTGAAAAGCAGTTAGAACTTATTCAAAGACAGCAATTATCCTCTTCACTTGAAATTAATAACTTGCCTACAAGTGACAAAGAAGATTTGGAAACCTTGAAAAAGATGAAGTGCAAAAAGTCTATATAATTGCTGCTAGCAAGAAGAAGACTGTAATAATAAAATACAGACATGACTGTATTAAAAACAAAGTCCTGGGCGCTGTAAAAAACTATAATAAGAAAAATGTCGGCAAAACGTTTAGCACAAAAATTGTTGACGGTATATGGAAAGACAGCGTTCTCTATTTGTCAGAATCTCTGAATCCACGTGTTAGAGGTGTCCTCTTTGCAGCAAAAACTTTTGAAAAAAATTTAGGCTACACTGTGTTGGGTAAATAATGGTAAAGTATTTTTGAAGAAATCGGAGAAGCAAATAAATACCATGAGTAAACTGAAGAGGCATCTAGATACAGCTCCTTTAAAAATTATTCTACTTTTGTTTATATTCTAGTTAAATACGTCTTATACATGTAAGTTAATTGGGCATTATTTTTATTAACTTATTTTATATTTCTATTATAAATTTAAGCACACATTTAACATTTATTTTGCTTATTCACTACACGTAATACTAAACAATACACTACAAATACTTAATTTACTAACACAAACAGACGTTTGTCCAATCCAATCCAAATCCAAGTGCCTTCCCTATTGCTTCATCGAAGACTTTAACAATGCCGATTACATTACATTTTTGATCCGTTATTAATAAAAAAAAACATGACTGACTTTAATGGCATGTGTACTGATATTAATAATAATATCAATATAGGTAATGCGGTAAAGTTGGATTGTCTGGAGGATTGTGGGAATGTGCTTGGAAACTCAATAAATAAGCTAAGGGTTTTGACACATAATATAAGAAGCATAAATAAAAATTGTATAAGCTACTAGTTCTCTTAGAAAGATTTAACATAAAACAGGACATTATAATATTAACCGTGTACTGGCTACCTAAAATATAGAATATAACTAAAATTTCTGGTTATGATTGCTTTCATACTACTCGGAAATATAATTAAAACGACGGTGTTGTTATATACATAAAAAACTCCTTCTGAACGCTAATTCAACGCGTGTGGAATAGAATGACAGGAAGATCCGAGATAAGTTACAGTGTAATAATAAAGGACCCAGCATTGCCGTGGTGTCTAGTAGAATGCTGAATACAAGAAAGTGCGCATACGCGGTACTACCTGCTAGTGGCTAATTACTTATAATATTATATTGTAATTGAAAAAAAAAAACAATATCTTACATTTCCTTAAAGTGGCAAAGTTACTGAAAAAATAAGCAAACAGCAAGAAAGTTTGATGATTTAGAAATTTTGAGAAAACTTGAAAACCAAGTTATTGCTTATCATTAGTCTTGCTATGTATTTTATTTGAGCAAAGAAAGACGGCCCACTTAAGAGCATAAACATTCAAGTAACCAGGAATATCGTAATATTCACAAATTGACTTTTGAATCGCTAAAAGTTTTTATTACAGAAGAGGTCATTGATAGTAACAAAGTAATGTTTTTCGCTCAACTGTTCCGCAGATATCAGGATTTGTTATTGGAGTTCAGTGATGGTGAAATAGATTTTGATTTTATAAAAGATTATCGAGCTGAAATGTTGCACAAAAAAATTTAACATTTGGTGATTGTGTAACTGTTGAAGCATCCACTGGACCACGTCATCAAAAAATGACATATAGAACCAACATTGACATCTCTATTACGGCAAATAATACGAAATTTTTTGAAAGCTAAGACCACACATTTGAAAATGTTGCATACGATTTGAGAAGTTGCATCAAGAACAATATATGTGAATTCTATGTGGCTTAATGCAACTGATTCTGTATGTGCGAAGTTAAACCCTGAAAACTACCGTTAGCAATTAGATGTTTTTATTAAAACCAACAGGTTTTATCGGAGATCAAACTCCTTTAAAAAGCCAGGACATTATTGAAATGGAACTGAAAGAAAAAGATCATAATGAAACCGAAGAATTCGAGAGTCATAATTTTAATGAAATGAATCAGATATTGAATAGAAATGTTCCTGGATTTTTTCCTTCAATATTACAATTTACTTTTCATTGATAATATAATTTTTGTACCTACTTATATTGGTCTGTAATAAATCTTATAATGTAACTAGTATTTCGCGCGGCGCGGGCTGCGAGCAGCCCGCGTGTGATCCGCCGCCCATGTAGATTGTTGTCCGGTGTGGCTAGTCGTAGCTACACTTTTCATTTTTATTTTCTTTGAGTAAGGAATGGTGAAGAGTTGTGTTTGCTTGAAAGGAGGTTATCGGTAGTAGTTTGAGCTCAACCTCTGTCAAACTACACATATCGCGTGCTGCGCGAGCTGCCAGCAGCTCGCGAGTAGCACCTCGCGGTGCTTCAGACTATACTCTTTGAACGCTAAAGTCGACACTCAAATCTACATTTCCAATAGGTGCATTGTCCATTTAGAATTTCGCAAAATGGCACCAAATAAAGTAAGGGATGGTGAAGTCTTTTCTCG
>NJDC01001458.1:0-13227 GCA_002245475.1 Calephelis virginiensis
CAGGTCGGTTTTAACAGATTTACTGCTCTTGAAAAATTAAAAATATTTGTTTTTTTATGATATTGGAAGGCAAACAAGCAGATGGATTTCCTGATGGTAAGAAATTCCCGCCGCCTAGAGACACCAAAGGTGGTAATGGTGCGTTGCCAACCTTAGGCCGGGATGTTAGGCCTTGAGAGCAAGTTTACCGCCTACCTTACCCTCCGAACCGGAACAGGTCATGACGTTATGGCGGCAGGAATAGGTAAGGCGGTGGTACCAATCCGGTGAGTCACTGCGAAACTCTACCACCTAGTCAGATGTCACATTGTTAGTAACGGTAAGCCTTTGCTCGCCTTTTACGAGCTGCCTGGCAGGAAGGCAGATGGTCTATTCTTCAAAGGAGCCCGGACCAACACGGGGGAAACATATTACATATTATATTACAATATGTACAATATACGTACCGAACATCAATAAAAAAGCCTTATAAAATAGATCGAACAGTTTTCGCGGATGACAACTATCTTATTTAAACTAGTCACTGCATAATCAACAAAAAATGTGGCAGCATACATGTTTACGCATTGCCCACATTTTTGTCATAATTTAGGCTATTTTCGGCAACCTATGCAATATGGATAACGTTTATAAATCACAGAATAAGTAATTATACTAACGTACCGAAGTTACTCTTTGTGATAGTCTTGTCTAAAGTCTCCGCAGTCTCGGAGATTAGTAAACAGGCAATATTTACTTTGTTAACGCCGTACATAATATCCTTTGTAATATAACATTACAAACAGACATGTTACACTAGTTTATCAGAATTACAATGTATTTTTACCTTAGAATAGAATAGACGTTCTTCTTTTTCATACAAATCCTGCATGAGGCATTTGTGACAAATCTATATAATACTTGCGTAACTTGGCTTCTACTGCACCGATTTTGATGATAAATAGTCTATGTCACTCAGCCATAGTGTAGAATTCTAAAGGTGAAAGAGTTTTTGAAATCGGTCCAGTAGTTTCGGAGCCTATTCATCTCAAACAAACAAACAAAAAATCAAATCTTTCCTCTTTATAATATTAGTATAGACTACAATCTACCACAGAATGGGAACGCAGCCTCACACTGAGAAGATCCGGCGAAAGAAATTCAGTGGGCTAGTCTTTTTTCCTTATTCTAAGCAAATTGATTAATAATACATACTTTACTTCATCACCGTCTTTAAATATTTTTGGATGATGGTGAGCGGCGTTAGATCCAATGTTATAGAAAATAAAGCTTGCCGTACAATTTATCCACAGCCACATAACAATTGAATCATACAAACTTGCACCACTCGTAACATACATCCAAATTGGTAGTAAAAATCCAAGAAAATCGTGCCAACGGAAATGTTTCTTGAAGAATCCTTGACGTGTGAAGTTTAATATGAATCTACAATAAAAATACTATATGAGTGTTATTTTGATTGACACTTTTTGAGTTGCCGTACTGTATTTCGGATTTGCCGCTTTTTTCTATCTCTAGTTTCATTTGACAAACTTTAATAATTTTAATTACAGTTTGTTAGTATTAATGTAAGCATCTCAAATATTTTCACGCCTATATCCCCGAAGGGCTAGGCAGAGACACAACCAGGGCACCCACGACTAGCCGAAGACACTCACGGGTGTGAGTTTCAAAATGTGATAGGTAGCAAGTCTATCGCCAACCGGGCACATATCCAATCCCGAACTACATTGTTTTTATTAGACAATCGGAAAAAACATATTTTCTTTTTGTTGCTCTATCCGGGATTTGAATCCGAGACCTCATAAAGTCAAGTTCAACATAAAAGGTCTAAAGACCGCTAGACCATAGAGGCGATCATATATAATAGGCAATAGTTATCATTGTAAACACTATGTAATTTATGGTAAATACTAAAAAAATACTTATTTGTTATTAAATGAAGATTTAAAGTTTTAAATCTAAAGTCATTCTTACTTTTTAATAAAGTTCTGCATCATCATAAACGGAAATATTATAAGTTCTATCAGGAAAGCATAATTTGCATGAAGTGGTTGATCTCTTCTTGGATTCCAGAATATTAACGGTTCGAAAGCACTTACTTCTAAGTCCATCAATGTATTGGGATAAAGGTGGTGAGATAATGCATGCGAAATTCTAAAATCTCTGAAAATGAAAGCAATCGTTACTTATTACACTGACAAAAATAAACAAATAATATATTGCTATAACTTTCACGCCAATCACTTTTTTATGTCACACGAAAACAAAATTAAAATGATTATACTATTTGCCAGAAACATAAAAAGGATTTAAAATGCTATAAAATATAGTAAACATTTTCCCCGTGTTGGTCCGGGTTTCTTTGTAGCATAAACCATCTGCCTTTCTTGCCAGGCAGCTCGTAAAAGGCGAGCATAAGCTCACCGTCACCAGCACCGTGACATCTGACTAGGTGGTAGAGTTTAGCAGCGACTCGCTCGGATTGGAACCACCGCCTTACTTATTTCTGCCGCCATAACGTCATGACGTGTTCCGCTTCGGAGGGTAAGGTAGCCGGTAAACTTACTGTTGCTCGAGACCTAACATCCCGGCCTCAGGTTGGCAACCCACCATTACCACCTCTAGGCGGCGTGAATTTCTTAACATCAGAAAATCCGTCTGCTTGTTTGCCTTCCAATATCATAAAAAAATAGTACATAATCTTTGTAAATCCGTATATTGAAAAAATACTAAAAACTACAAAATATACTAAAAACTATTCAATAACTATCATTTGAAATAATTATATATTTTAATTAATATTAACTTGAAAATGTAAAAGATGTTCTTTGTTATAAGATAATAAACAAATTTAATTGATATAAGCGTAATAGACACATTTGAAACTAGGACAATATGAATTTACAAATACATTTCAAGGGGCAATAATCGATAAACTATCTACGTATCATGAGACTTATTAATTAGTTTTGTTGCTAATATATTTTTAACAATTCCTAACAAGTAATATTGTTTGTAATATTATAGCTGTGATACTTTTTTACCCAATGCCCAAAAAAGGGAATGTTATAGTATATTCATCCCCTATGTTATTTCTGGATGTTAATCGATTTCTTCTATATTTCGGGAAGAATTTTTTTTTATTATTTGAAATAAATTTTCTATGTCCTCTTATTGGCACCAAGTCTGGATCTGATGATGGAATCCCGAGAAAATCAAGGAAAATACTTTACTTTTGTATATATGACTTATTCTGTTGTGTTTATCGAATCCGGTTTTTTGTGATTTTGCCGCGCTCAAATCATTTTATTGTTTATATTTTAGGTGCTTTAATAATGTATTTATACATATTGACAGAAAAAAAACGTTTCGGGCGAGCTACTGTGACAGGTAATTTCGACGAGTAATAACGATTCTTACCTGTATGACCAAAGATTTATATTAAAAAGATACATTCTCCAATTAGACTTTCTGTGTATATAATTATGAGCTGATACATTCAACCATGCTGCTGCGAAAGAAGCGATAAGATAAAACACCGTTGAAAGCCAATAATTAGAGACCCATAACGATAATGTACTGGCCACGAGACACGTAATAAATAACCCATCCAGGACATGATCACTCTTGGTGGTAACATTTTTTGGAATTTTCTCAATTTCTTTTCTAACCAACTCTTTCAATGTTCTATAGAAGCCATCTTCTTTAAAAGTAAATGGTGAATTTCTAGGAGTTTTGGCATCGCGAACGTAATATTTTGGTAACGTTTTTTCTGCCACTTTATTAATATGATGCGTTTCGAATGCTTCAGTAATATCAGTCCCCTGTAAAATACATTTTTTACATATAATTTGTCGAATAAGAGAATAGGTGCTGCCCATATCGTTACCGCCCTATGCATGTTTATTTATGTTCAGAGTATTTTTCAACAGTTATGAACTGAATATAATATTTCTTTTCGATTTTATCTTATATTAAATTATTAAAAAAATATCCAAGGGAAATTTATTTCAGAAACTATATACCTATGCTGCACCTATTGAGAAGTTTGTTCGTACCTAAAATATGATTTACCGATTGTCTTCTTGTTATTAATAACAATGACAGCTATTGACATCTACCTGATAAACACATTTGCTTTTGCAACAGTACCAATAAATATAGTCATAAACGTAAATTTAAAAAGAATGCTAAATAATAGAGTTCTGAAATTTGTAGTTTCAAAAATCTTTTGATAGTTTCGATTAAAATATAGATTTGATCGTTTAATGCTTCGCAGGTATAGCCGCGAGCGTAAGCTTTACTCGTTTAATAGTTTTCGACTAAATTATAACAAAATGAAAAAGAAGCTTTTTACAAAAATATTGTAGAAGCCAAATTACAACAGTGTCCAGTTAAAAATTTAAAATAATTAAAAAATAACAGGCAATGCGTACGTAGTACGTAAATACTACGTATTCACTTGAAAACCAAAAACTTAAAACTTTTTCGTATTTCGAACAAATGGTAATACATAAAACTTCGATATGGATTAAACTAAGATTACTATAAACAAAGTAGAAAGGCGAATTATAGAGATGGGTTTTCCAAGGGTAAAAATAGATGTGACATAGGCTGTAATGCATGACATGACCTTCTACTTCCTTTCTTTAGGTTTTGGCCTTCACGTTAGCATTTTGCCATTAGTCAAGTAGAAATTTGCATCAAATTTTAAATCAATTTTTATTCAATCACTCATAAGTCGTCAGTAAGTCATGTCAGGCTCTTGGGTAAAACAGTGGCCTCATTACTCAAGCTCAAGTAATGAGATTTGGCGGCAACGATGAAATACAGGATACGCCAATTTCTTCATGATTATTTCATTTGTGCACTTTCACTGAACAAAATAAAAGTTGAGAGGTGTAAGGGACACCCGGATAGAACGAAATTCTCTCTCCTCCCTCTCTCTCTCTCTCAATCTCTATCAATCTCTAGTAATCTCTATGTCTATCTCTCTTATAGAGAGAGACAGACAGAGAAACATGAAAAAAAATAAAAAACAAATAAAAAACTAATAATAAAAAAATAGAGAGAGACAGACAGAGAAACATGAAAAAAATGAAGCATATTTGTGTACTAGTTGGCAACACTTTAGTCAAGAATTTACTTAAACATGATTTTATCGTAATTCAAACCAGATTTTTTCGAAAAATAATTTAGTAATATTTGTTGACACTTCCTAAAGTAATTCCTAAAGTAGCTTAAATTTACCTCAACCGCGTTTCTTTTAAACTTTATTTAATGACGCCCCTAAAGAAATAGGTAATATAAAATTTTAAGTTTTGTGTTATATTGTCGCACGAACGGCACAGTCACAAGCCTACTTTAAAAAAAACCTTTAACATTTATGCTGTTACTGTTCTCAGCAAACAAAAGCAGCAAAAAAATAAATATTTAGTTTCCTTTTTATCCGGTTATATCGATTGTTAATTTACTCGTACACTAAGTACACTTTTGTAGTATATTTTGATATTAAATCTTTTTTTTCTATTTTTTTCTTAGTTGACAGATATGATCAACTGCATTCTTATCTATTTTTACATAATTTTTTTCCTTTCTTAAAAAATCGTTGAAATTAAAATAATGTTTCTACCAAATATAAGTCAGTAACTATGATATATCATAATGAACGTTAAATAACAAATAAATAAACGAATAAATACATGTTAAACATCGCTTAATTTGTTTGTAATTTCTAGAAATTTCAAATTAATTTTTAGGTAGTTTTAATACACAATTACAAAAAAACACGTTCTAAAATATCCTTTTTGATATGAACATGTTACATGTAGGTGTAGGGTACAGGAAAAATTTATTCACTAATTGATTAATAGGTATATAGATAATTGTTATAACAATATTACCTTAGTTAATTCCAACCATTCAGCTCCCCCTGGGTGTTTGTTTAAAAATTCATTTAAATCGTATAAACCATCGTGGACTCTCCATAAGCCTTCTGCACCATCGTCCATAGCTTTTCCCATTAACCATTGAACAGGATCTCTGGGTCCTTCATCTCTCAAGGATGGGTATTTCAATTGTGGAAAACTGACATGTGTCTTTTTTTCTTTAGCTCTTTGATGGGCGATGCTCAAGTATTCGGCTTCCTTCGGCGCCATTTTAAGACTAAAACAATTTATATCATTAAAATATGTGTGACTTCAATTACTGACGCACTCAAACACCAAATACGTTGGAAGTAATATTGAATTTGCTTATATAATAAAGTTATCTGTTAAGTTATTGTAATCAGCAGTAAGGTCCGTATTCGCGATGATATAATTGCCCCTGTACAATAACTGTATTAAAACGGGCTTCAAATCTTAAGTACTCTTACTAGCAGATGCTCAAATTGAGAACAAGTTACATGGCAGTGGTCATGAGCGTACTGATGCTGCAAGGTCGTTTAATCTATTTGTCGTTTGTTAAAAGAGTGGACTTTTATCTACACTCATGTTGATGTATCCATTATTCACTACAAAGTCCATTATTATTTAAATATAGACGAAATTAAATAGCGAACATAACAAATTATTTTATTCATTATATTTTACACATACATACGTGCTTGCTTTTTATTTAGATCTGTATACCAGTGTAATGATTCGAAATCCGCCTAATGGAAATTCGAAATTCGCCTCTGTGGTCTAGCGGTCCGGGTGTTGGACTTGACTGCATGAGGTCCCGGGTTCGAATCCCGGGTCGACCAACAAAATGAAAATTGGATTTTTCCAATTTTCTAATAAAAATAATGTTGATCGGGATTGGAAATGTGCCCGGTTGGCGATGGGCTTGCCACCTATCACATTGTGGGACTTAGTGTCTTCGGCTAGTCGTGGGTGCCTTGGTTGTACCTCTGTCTACCTCTAGGCGTGAAGATACTTTGGAAAGTTTAGGTAGAGGCTAAGGTGGAGGCACACTAAACTAGAAGAAACTTCACTATTGCTTTAAGAATACCTTCAAATTGTATTGTTCCGGTAAAACTGACTTTGGCAGAGAATTCCAGGAGTTTTCAACAAGAACAACAAATGAATTGGCAACAATTAATCTCTTTGTACGTGTGAGGGAATAGTGACCACACAAGCTCGTAGAACGTCTAGAGTTACAGTACAAAAATAGAGACGGTGTTATCAAACTATGCGCATTTTCTGAAATGTATCCTGTAGAAGATTGACATACATGCATCTTTACAACGACGTTTAAGACTAAGTAATCTGGAATCACATAGTTTGGAGTCGCGTCGGTCAATTAATTCCACAGCAGGAAGTTGGTAGTTGGCAGATCCAGCCCACAAGTGACTACAGTATTCAGTACACGTTTGGAGCTGTGATTGATATAAGGTAAGCAATTGTCTCGGTGGGAAATACTGTTTCATCTTAGCTAGAATTCCAAGTTTATTCGCGCCATGTCCCTTACGGAGTAAGCGAAGAGGATCGAGTGTCAAATGTCACGATCTTTGCCGATTTGCCTGGCTTCCTTCACATTCATTACCCTTTTCATGTCAACACGCCGGTTTCGTGGAATGTCAACCTAGGTCTCCCCGGGTACTCACACCCTTTCACATTTGGATTATATATCTGTTTCATCAATAAATGGTGTAGAATTCTTTAAGCACAGAATCATCTTCATAAAGCAGGCAGTTCGCTACTTAGTGACCCATGCGCATTCTAACATTTATTGATTTTTACCTTCGAAGGCATTTGTCCAAATACAACATAAACCAGCATGCTGACAACACACAGTCTTTATTTACGCCAATGTTAACATTAGTATGGTAAGATGACCATACGCCACCAGTATTGAGGTAGCCTTACCATATTTCATACTTATAAGGGCCCATTTGACGTCTTCCATCATAATGTTAACACATACCTCCGCTGTTTCTGAGTCATTTTAGTACTTAGACCCAGCGCAACAGCCTGGGCATATTCATACATATCTCCATAAAATTCACTGCACCATTTTAGCACATCATCTGCACTTGCGAGACTATCACTATTCCTAGACTTAAATCTGTTCATACTCTAGGAACACGAACAACTCCAAGTCTTCAACTCCCTTCAAGAGAGTTTTGTGTTCATTTTAAAGTTACTGATCGACCTCTGTTCTAGTTTTTATATGTCCTCTTTCGCATTTCTTTTGCACTAAGAGAATACCACTCTTGTAATAACGGTACATTTTTTTCTTTAACTCTGTGATAGTACTATCATTTGTTTGTGAACATTATACATAGTTTAACAAAGCTTTTTTCTTTCTTTTAACGGAGGCTCATTCTTATCCCACCACGTACTTCTTTAATAGTCCCATCACATATTTCGTTATTTTTATAAGATTAATATAATTATATTCATGAATTAAACTGTCAGGATTTATATTTCCTTTTTAGTACCTAAAGAAAAACAATGCACTTAGCGTTGTTTTCATTTAGGTACTTGGAACATACTCTCTATTTGCTTTAATCAATAACTTTCAAACTGTACATTGACTAGCATTTTATTAGCATCATTACCATTAGCACTAACATTTTAACAAAGCTTCATATATTTGCTTAACGTCTTAATTTGCTTGCGTCTTATTTAAATAATCTCAGTCACGTGCTTCTTTCCACGTGACTGATTATTGTAACATCAGTATTTTTTTTTATCTTAAACCAAATAGGTCAAACATGAATGGTATAAATATAAATTATATCTCTAATATAAAAATGAATCGCTAAAGGTGTTGGTAAGCGCATAACTTCGGAACGACTGGACCGATTTGGCTAATTCTATTTGTATTGTATTAGTTATAGCCAGGACAAGGTTCTTATGAAGACAAAAACCGGGAAAGTTACAAGGAAAATGGAAAAAAACAATACTTTATTTTTTCCCATACAAACTGAACGGGTGGAATAAAGTTCGCCGGGATACCAAGTAATTGTATGAATTTTTTTATGATATTGGAAGGCAAATAAGCAGACGGATTTCCTGATGTTAAGAAATTCACGCCGCCTAGAGACACCAAAGGTGGTAATGGTGCGTTGCCAGCCTGAGGCCGGGATGTTACGCCTCAAGCAAAATCAAGTTTACCGGCTACCTTACCCTCCGAACCGGAACACGTCATGACGTTATGGCCGCAGGAATAGGTAAGGCGGTGGTATCAATCCAGGCGAGTCGCTGCTAAACTCTACCACCTAGTCAGATGTCACGGTGTTAGTGACGTTGAGCCTTTGCTCGCCTTTTACGAGCTGCCTGGCAAGGAAGGCAGATGGTCTATTCTACAAAGGAGCCCGGACCAACACAGGAGAAAATATAAAATATAAATAATTATAATATATACATCTCTAATAATATTTTGTAATCCATAAGTAAATCATTCATTATATTTTAGCAATGCTAGGAATCTATTGTTCTTCTCGATGATCCCAAACCTCATCGGGACATGTTATGAGATATATGACGCAATAAATCACAGAGCTATCAAGCAAAGTCGATTTCGTGCAGCTCGCTTGTGGCCATTATCTCCACCAGTATTGATTATTTATTTATTACGCCTTACTTAATTGTGGAAAGAATCAATTATTGGTTAATGATGTGCCTGATAACTTTGTGACATAATAAGATTTAACCATTGAAATATATTTTATCAAAAATAACATTGCTCGGAATTGGATATGTGCCCGGTTGGCGATAAGCTTGCCACCTATTACATTGTGGGACTTAGCGTCTTCGGCTAATCGTGGGTGGCTTGGTTGTGCCTCTGTCTACATCTTCGAGGATAGGGGAGTGAAGATACCTTATAATCATATTATTACGCCAGTTGTAGTTGTACCTATGTAATGACATACTATGTATATATGTATGTACTGTCGGTTCTGCAACAGTGTAAGAGCGTGTTGTGTCTTTGGATAAATCCGTAATGTATAGCAGTGAGTGTTGATGCATGTGTGATGTAAAGGTAATGGTGATAATTCTGCTATGCACCAAGTAAACTTATTTAAAGTACATATTAATTATTTAAGAAAGAAAGAAAAATATGAATTAATTTGATTATTTAGGATCTGTCAGATTAGTCCGAAAATGTTAACTTGTGATGTTTTTAAATGCTTTTATTTGACTTGCAATATATGTTTGAAAATATGTATGTTTGGGAGGAATTTTGAACTCAATTTCGAAGTAGATATCTACAACCGATTGAGCTAATTTCTGAGCTGAATTTTATAAACACGTTTAGTTTAAAAGAAAATTCATGACAAGGTATGTGACATCATTTTTAATCCAATATGGAGGACAATCCAAGTTGGCGAAAGAGTTATTTTTAGCTCACTTATATAATATAGGTAACAAATGAAGGGGCCCAGGGCTTAAGGCCAACTTGAAAAATAATGTAATGTCGTTCTAATTCAATATGGCGAACCTTTCAAGATGGCGATATAGTTATTTTTATCAACTCCTACAATATGGATAGCAAATGAAAGCTCTCTTGGGGTTTAGGCGCCATCGAGAGAAAAGACGGTCGACGTTTTCTCATAATTTTTGAATTTCGTGTTTAAATTGAGTGAAATTAGTCAATTGTGGTGACATTTTGTACAATTTTGTTCAGTGAAAGTGCACAAATGAAATAATCATGAAGAAATTAGTGTATCGTATATTTCCTTGTTGCCTCCAAATCTCAGTACATGAGCTTGACTAATAAAGCCGCCGCTGTACCCAAGACCCTGACGTGACTTATTGGCGACATAAGACTAATTGTCATTGAATCCCGATTTTGGTAACAAGCGATGGCCACAAGCAAGCTGCACGGAATCGACTTTGCTTGATAGCCCTGTGATTTATTGCGTCATATATCTCATAACATGTCCCGATGAGGTTTGGAATCATTGAGAAGAACAATAGATTCCTAGCATTGCTAAAATATTATGAATGATTTACTTATGGATTACAAAATATTATTAGAGATGTATATATTATTTATATTCATACAATTACTTGCTATCCCGGCGAACTTTATTCCATCCGTTCAGTTTGTATGGGAAAAAATAAGTATTTTTTTGTAACTTTCCCGGTTTTTCTCTTCATAAGAACCTTGTCCTGGCTATAACTAATACAATACAAATAGAATTAGCCAAATCGGTCCAGTCGTTCCAAAGTTTTGCGCTTACCAACACATTTAGCAATTCATTTTTATATTAGAGATATAAATATCTCTGGACAAGTTACACAAATTGAATCTAACCCCAAAGTAAGCAACTAATATGCTTGTGTTAGAGATATAATTTACATTTGGTACTGTCGACTACGCCGTTAGCCCAAGACTCAAAGCTCCTTGCTTCTGGCCAAGCATACACGGCCTCATGTAGGGTAAAAATATAAGGAGGTCTCCTAAACGAAGAGCGAGCTGTTCGATAATTACCGGATAATGTATAATTTACACTTATGGACGTATTTACAACAATGCTATTAGAGAATTATTCTGATGAAAGATTCCATATCGTTGTAGCGTGAACTAAGCATTTTGTGGGATCACATTTATTTCTTAAGCAGAGAGTATGCATTATGAGTACTGTCTACTTAATATTAATAATGATAATTCTTAAAATATTGTTAATGGGTAATAAAACAATTACATCTTTAGTTTATGTCTAGTGAAACTGCATAAAATCGTCGTCGATTTCAGTATTATGTCATTAAGTAGGACACAACGATTTAAGGATTTTTCTCGATATTACTAAAATTAGAGTATCGCATCCACATTAAGTGGCAATGAAGACGCTTTGGAAGAAATCCCTTTAACATAAAAATAGATTTTTTAAAATCGGTTTACAAATTACTAGAATTTCTTATTCTTGAAACGTGTCCGATTAAGTCTGATAATAAGTTGAGCCTTCTCCTTTTAGTGAACTCGGATAACATTGGTTGTTATTCTTTTATTAAATTTTAACTAGTAATATGTAACTATAACAAAAAAAGGAAAAATATATTATTTGAAACGTTACATCTAAGAAAGAAAACTTAAGAAAGTGATAATTTACGAAATTACGCAAAAACTTGTAAGGTTTTTATTTCCCAGAATCGACTAATTTAGTAACAACAGATAGTACCCAAAAGTTATAGAAAGTAAGCATATTTTGCGATTTAATATGACAAAAGAATAGCAATTTAGGTATGACAATTTGATCTTGATACAATATTCGACATGGTTCTGTTTGCAAAATCAAAGTTTCAATTACTTTTTTATTTCCCAGAATCGACTAATTTAGTAACAACAGATAGTACCCAAAAGTTATAGAAAGTAAGCATATTTTGCGATTTAATATGACAAAAGAATAGCAATTTAGGTATAACAATTTGATCTTGATTCAATATTCAACATGATTCTGTTTGCAAAAACAAAGTTGCAATTACTTTTTTATTTCCCAGAATCGACTAATTTAGTAACAACAGATAGTACCCAAAAGTTAAAGAAAGTAAGCATATTTTGCGATTTAATATGACAAAAGAATAGCAATTTAGGTATAACAATTTGATCTTGATTTAATATTCAACATGATTCTGTTTGCAAAAACAAAGTTTCAATTACTTTTTTATTTCCCAGAATCGACTAATTTAGTAACAACAGATAGTACCCAAAAGTTATAGAAAGTAAGCATACTTTGCGATTTAATATGACAAAAGAATAGCAATTTAGGTATAACAATTTGATCTCGATTCAATATTCAACATGGTTCTGTTTGCAAAAACAAAGTTTCAATTACTTTTTTATTTCCCAGAATCGACTAATTTAGTAACAACAGATAGTACCCAAAAGCAGGGATTTGAAACGTTACCAAATACCTCTATTTTTTACCGGTATATACCGTTAATTTAGTTACAATACGTCGGCCTCTATTGATAATTAACGTATCGAAAAACATTAACAGAACGAAATCAGAACGAAATTGTAACTCAATAAATAACGTTATAATACCGGTAATAAAGCGACGTTGCCGCTTTTACATTCTGTTTTGCTGAGCTCTTTTGTGATTCGCCGATGGCGGCCAACTCGAAAAACGCGAAGTCCGCGCTCCGCGGTGTTGCTTCTGCGAGTTGGCAACTTGCGTACAACGTATTGCGATTTTAGAGATATATTAATATTATGATTTATGACGTTGACGATTAGTCAATAGTAAACAGCAATAGGATAAGTGCGACTGTTCGCGTCCACCGC
>NJDC01001459.1:0-10214 GCA_002245475.1 Calephelis virginiensis
TCTTAGTTGAGTCAAGATTTCGATAAAGAAATCGAAATGCAAATTTTAACTTATTTAAACTTGTATGTACTACTAGTGTATAATATTAAATTAAAGAAGAAATGCTTCTAATTATTGATTTGGTTTTTTCAAAGATTTGACATGTACTATGTATATTGTTGGAGTCGGGGGTAGGTAGTGTAGTCTGTGGTGTGCGCAGGCAAGCCCCCGGTGCCGTACGGACGGTCGTCGTCTGCGGGCGTGGCCACCGCCGCGCTGCAGTCGCCGCCCGCCGCCGCGCAGCCGCCGCGCGTCTTCCGCACCGAGGCGCACCACAGGGTCGAGGACCACCGCAACAGGTGAACACTCACACTATACTCATTTACAAATTAATGTACATACTCGAAATGATTTTATAACAGCGATATTTTTTCTCTGTAGACACTCGAATAAGGTCAAAAAACTAACGGCTTGATATATCCCTTCTCTTTTCGTTATTATTCTTCGACTTGTTATTTACTTTTTCGTCTATTGTATACAATTTGCCAATATTATTTGAATAATTACAACCCCACGCCCACTGTAATCACAGTCCCATTCTGAAGGTTTTTTGGTTACGACGTAGCGTGCTCAAAACGAAGTGACATTTGTTTGATAAAGACTGTGTTCACCGAAAATCTGTACAATTTTAATAAAATTGTTTGTTTCAGGGGAGTCTCAGTGGAGCGCATCATCCCCATCCAAATGGCTGGCGAGGAGCCGACCACACCCGCGTCGCCCGTGTCTCCCCCCCCTCCCAACCCCGCGCCCGCCCCAGCCCCCGCGCCCGTCACCCCCGCGCCCGCACCCACACGCGCCACGCACACGCCACTACGGTAACTATAATAAACGTTTTTTGGTTAAGTCAGGCTATGATATTGATTATGTGTACGTTATTTGAGCTTAATTTGCAAGTTCTTAATATCTGAAGTCAAACAATTTTTTGAATACATTTAAACATCATTAGTCACCTTGTCACCGATGAATTGCTCCGCCGCGACGAACTAGGAAACTTTTTCCAAAAAAAATAGTTTTGACCGTCTTTAGTTTTCACGCTTCTGTTAAAGTTGAAATCATATAGAATTAAAAAGGAATGTTGAATATATTAAGATGTCCCGTTGCAGACGACTGACGTCAACGGAATCAACGGGCGCGAGCGAAGCGTGTTCGTCGCCAGGCGAGCCCATAAAGAAGTCAGCGCGCGAGTTCATCATCCCCATCGCCGTGGAGGGCAAGGGCTACGTGACCCCGCGCCAGCGCAGCCTGGAGCCCGACCACGCGCCCGCGCCGCGCCGCAAGCCCCGCCGCATCAGGTGCCCTGTCTGCTAAATCTTATACATATTTTAAATGCGAAACTTTGTATGTTTGTTACACCTTCACGCAAAAACTGCTGAACCGATTTTCATTAAATTTGGCACACACATAATTACCGAGTTGGATTAACTCGTAGGATTAATTTTTATCCCAAAAAAATGTTCCTGTGGGATCCTTAACCACTCGGGCAATAGCTAGTCATAATAAATAAATACTCGATAACCATTTTCATGACTTATTCCAATTCACGTGCAAAAAAAATTTAATACCGAATTCGAATGTTGTTGCGTACGCGCCATTTTCAAAATAATTCACGATCAACAACTTGTGTATTATAGCGAGGTAACACGAGTCAATATCTCCTGCTGTTGCATCTACGTTCCAGTGCTACTTGTAGATATTTCGTTATTACAATATTTCTCTGGTGTTTTCTTGATACACTCACAGGACAGTAAGGTATTGCATGTTCTGTAGTAGCCTGGTGAGCGGTGGCGAGTCGGAAGAGGAAGAGGAGGCCCACATGCACCGCCTGCGGCCGGCACGTGCGGCCCGAGCAGACTCCGTGAGCTCCGGGGAGGACGACGAAGAGGACGAGGGCTTCCACCTCCTCACCGCCGAGAACCTCTTCTCCACGCTGCTGCATCGGGTACACCATTTTCGTACATGTCCCCATTCTATCTAAATTGAGCGAAACGATATGACTGCACTAAGCTCGTGATCAAGCCATTTCATTTATCTTTAGTCTAACTGAGGATAATTGATACTTGCTTTTTTATTAAAGTAGTTTTCAATTCATATAAGTCTACTTACACTAGATATTCCTAAAGTTTCCTCTTTTTTACATTCAAATTTTATTGAAATGGTTAGTTAATCTGTATATTAAATGGCAGGTTCGAGCGTTGACCCAACGTCTGAATGGCGAAGAAGGGCCTGGCTTCCAACACCCACATTCATTATTCAACAACCTGCAATCACCGTTCTTTAATAGGTAATTATTTTATTGCTTTTGCATACATACTCCACTTATATTGTGCATGACGTCATTGGAAGTCATTATTGAAAATAAAATGTAATATTATCATCCGCAAAGAGTTAAAAGATCCATAAATCTAACGTCTTTTAACTTTTTTGTTTCTTATTTAATATTGCCTATAAGAAATGTTAAACATGAAATTTGTCAAATAAAACATAGTGTTCACAAGTCGTACTACAATGTTAACTATCATATGTTCACCGGGTGGTTACTTACAAATATTTTGTAAATAATATATTAAAGAATAAGGCTCCAGACATTGTGCTGTTGATAAAGAACCAAGTTTTTTGCATGTATTGGTAAAATCGTTTACTATATCATAAGAACACACTTTGTAATTATTGTAAAACAACCGAGACGAAATATTTTTTATTTAACAAATTTTCTAAGAAAAATACTTTAATTAAAACCTAAACTACACCTTTCACAAATATAGCGCGCAGGTGTATTTTTTGCGCTCTGCTGAAAAATGTGATTAAAATGTCAAAAAAAAAATATAGTACATAAAAAACCCTAATTTAAAACTGGCAATCAGCAAATGCGTTGGAAAGATAATTGTCAGCGAATTCTTGATTACGTTGTAACATAAAATCCTATATAATCTGTCCGGACTTAGTATAAATCCATAAATTTGTTTAATGTCGATAACACAATGTCTATACTCAGTGCAAAATTTGTCGAGAATACGCAACATAATATTCAATGTAGTATAAAGTAAAGTATCTTCACGCCCATATCCCCAAAGAGGTTGGCAGAGGCACAAACAGGGCACCCACGACTAGCCAAAGACACTAAGTTCCAAAATGTGATAGGTGGCAAGCCTATCGCCAACCGGGCACATATCCAATCCCGAGCAACATTTTTTTTATGAGAAAATTGGAAAAACGCCATTTTCTTTTTGTTGCCCGACCCGGGATTCGAACTTAGGACCTTATAAAGTAAAGTCCGACACCTGGACCGTTAGACCACAGAGGCGATATTATATAATTATATTCAATGTAATATTACAAATATTTCAATTTTAAGATCCCTACTTTTTTGCTATGCACTATATTTATACCAATGCAACAATAGTTTTTAATCGACACCAAAATATTTTTTTACAAAAACTCAGGGTTCTGTACAACCTTACTCTACTGGCTCTACAGTGTTAATGTTAATGATTCGCCATTCCGCCCTGAAGGGCTAATTCTGCGTCAAGTTTTATATAAGCAATTTGAAAATCGTCCCAAAAATGTTAACATTCTGTTGCGTATTATCGATGTGATTCGTTTCCACCATAAGATTTTTTTTTGATCAGGCACATTTTAATAACTACTTTTGATAAATGGCAATTTGATATTTTAACTTATTCCATTCACGTGTTATTATTTTCGTAAGTGATTATTTGCTTACTGTCAAAAGTGGCTATTAAGAATTGGCTTATTATAATAATTGTGTGCATGTGTTTTTCATACCAACTAATTATACCTAATTGTCTATTTTCCGCATGCAGCCCCCACTTACCGCGGAGACATTTGTTGTAAGTATTCCTTAATATAGTTTAATAATATAATCTACCAATTTTATATTATTTTTATGAGGATGTGAGTGTGTACATTTATGTATGGGGCAGTAGACATATTATGTACTTTACAGATACCATTTCGTCCTCGTGTATGAAAAGGTCAAGTTATTTTGACAGATTAATTTATTCGGTTCCATCGACTTTTTACTTTATACTTACCTTTTAAATTCCGAGAACGAAATGTCGGTAATGTGTAGGTAGAGTACATGTTTCCAAAGGTACAGTACTTGCCCCCTACCCAATTTACGTATTAGAAAATAATTTAAAATTCAAAAAGACTTGACATCTTTTTTCATGTCACTTTTACTTTGAAATCATATTCCATTATTAAGAACTAGCTGTATATATTCATCAGTTTCATTTTGTTGTAACTAAGTCTCTATTTTCGCAGAAGTCTTGACTATGGCTTAGCGTCAAACAAGCTACTTATAACTTTTTTAATTGATTTTTGTTATAAGGCAATAGTCACTTCTACCAAGGATATTACGAATGCTAGGCCTAATGTCTAAATCTATATTTTTTTTAATAATTCAAGCTTGTTTGTTAATGAGGAAGCGAGTGAATAAAAAAAAATCTAGTATTGCTTTTACTATTATTTTATTTTACTGTTTACATGCAGCACTCACACCTATATGGAAAGTAAAAGAAGTGTATCAGAAACGTAAGTTAAGAAGATAAATTATACATCGACGGAACCATGAACCATAATATCCGTACTAATATTATAAATGCGAAAGTGTGTTTGTTTCTTTCATGTTCCAATAGAACTATGACATCGTATAATTTTACAGTTTATAGTATATTTTAAAGTTTCTACACTACTCCAAACTCAAAATTGTGTGATTGAGTGTGACGTAGGCTACTTTTTATCCCGTTATATAAACTGGTTCCCGTGGGAGTGTTAAATTGTGCGGCGAAATATATTAAACAATATATCCTACTTAATTAAAGTTATCTAGACCAATTCTCCTTGTATTGGTTTGGGTCCTCCGCGTGGAATAGACCCTCTGCCTTTCTGCCAGATTAAAATATGTCATTCCAACAAGACCTCAGGTGGTAGAGTTCAGCGGTGCAGAAACTTGTCCGGGTAAGGATCCACCACCTAACTAATTCCTGCCACCGTAATGTCATGTTCTGGTCCGAATGCTAAGGCTCATTTTCATAATAGAATAGGCGATATGACAGTAACGCACCTGTAACATCTATAGCAGGGGTGGGCAAATTCTTTTGACCGCGGACCGGTTTATTAAAACACCTAAAAATAGCAGTAAATATTACGATTATAAAACGTTGTATAAATAAGGCTTTTTTTTTTATTTTACTATCCTTTATTAAAATAAAATCTATTCATGAAGTCTTAACATATGAAATACGCAATATATATGTTTGAGGTTCCGATTCAGTATCTTAATTGTTCAAATTTCAATAGTCTTTAAAAAGAGGTTCATATTTTTTCTAAAAAAACCCTCGGCGGGCCGAATCCTGCCCGCAGGCCGTAATTTGCCCACAACTGATCTATAGTGTCTATAGGCCACGGTTGTACCTTACCATCAGGAGAGCCGTGTGTTTGTTTGCTGACGTCTCATATAAAAAAAATTGGTAAAAGGAGTCATCACAGAACTCTACCTGGGTAAAAAGTAGTTTGCAGACACAAGTTAGTCACAAAGTAACCAACTTTTGCCACTAATGAGTTGCTTGATAAGAAAACAAGTGGCTAATATTCTTAATAGAGCCATAAACCAATATGGGACAAATGTTTTAGCCGTAAATAAAGCATCTTCACGCCTATATCCCTGATTAGGTAGGCAGAGGTACAACTGGGGCACTCACAATTAGTCGAAGATACTTGGACCCACAAAGTGAAAGATAGAAAATCAAAATGTGTTGCCAATATGTTTTTTTTATCAATTGAGTCATATATTACTAAAAAGTCGGTTAAGTAGGACTAACTCAAAAAAATTAACAGATCTTACTAAGAACTTAAAAAAAACTGAAAAGGAAAGCGAAAGAACATACAAAGGTTCTTGTGACGCATCTGAATCTGAAAACTACCACAGAATTGGAACATCAGCTACTCACTGAGAAGATTCTATAAAGTTGAAACATTTTACTGTAATATTTGAAATATTAAAGCAAACCAAAGGCGACACAAAAACACAAAAAATATTAATGCATAAATAAAAACCATATTATTTAATTTGCATCAGGCTTTCGTTTTTAAAATTACCTCTATAAACAATATTTTGTTTATATCATATTGTAACTCATAATATGTTTATTAATTCAAATTGACAATCACTTCTATGGTGGATATTGGTGGTCGAATTAAATGTCCATCTTGCATTGTTATTGTATCTACCTCATTCTTGACGAAAAAGTTACCTGTGATTTTAAACAATTCTGTTATTATTATTTTATAGCCTTGCTAATATTTTTTTTACATAAGTTTGAACAAGATGTAGGTATGAATAATTTTTTCACATAAGTTTGAACAAGCTGTAGGTATGAACACTGAACAAAAGATACAAGACAGACAGAAGTAACAGTGGCTGTAACAAATTAGTACAAACTTTACACACTCCCAAACCCTGGCATACGACCAAAAGTAATGGATTAATTATAAATAGATGTTACTTACACCTGGTAAGGGTTGTACCATGTGTCTAGCTTTATTACCCATCCGCTATTGCCTTTTCAGTTTTAACAATTTTCATGTTTAGGGCTGGTTTTTACTATTTGAATTTAATACACTGGATTATTTACAATATTCTTATATCATTGAAGCAGAGTATTAACGGAAACACAAAACATACAAAGGGATTTGACCCATTGGAACTTGATAACAACAGTTTTAAGACCAAATATTGCTTCACTAAATAATGTTGATTATACAAAGCATGCTATTGATTCTAATGTCTGGTGGGCTGGCGTTGGCGTTGACTACATGTAGCCTCATGTGCAAAATCCATTCTAGCAACTAAAATGGGTTTTCTTCATTTCCTATTATTGGAGATATCTGTAATAGCAGAAGAGCTGCATATTTAGTATCCTGTCGTTTTGAAAAAAAAAGAAAAATTACACAAATTTGGTTGTAATTTTTTTATTGTTTTTCTAATTTAATTGTTAAAATCCTATTTTCTAATAATAAATTTTCTAAGCGAATCAGATGTTCTTTTTTTGCCCATTGGTGTGCTTCTATCATCTGTTTTATTTTTAGGTCGTTTTCAACTTTCATTTCATTATTCATTAATGTTACATCTCTTTCAGAAATGGCTTCTTTTATGCCTTGTTTTATCTGAAAAAAAAAATTAATCTGTATTTTTGTTTTTTTGTTATAATTAAGTTTGTTCACATTTTTGGGTTGTAAGGTATGCCTTAAAACTTTGATGGATATATTAATTTACAAGTTTATCAAGTAACATGCAAGACATTGAAAAATTAGAAGGATGCTAATGTCAAACAGTGGATAGAAACGGCCAATGATAATTACTACATATCTCAACTTGGAGAATAAATCATTTATTAAAACTGTCAACCTCGGTGTATGTATTATACTTACCATATTAAATAGTTTGCTTTGTGGAATTATGTTCGGAGAATATTTATCAAAGTCATCACTCTTTAAATGATTTGTGTTTTTAGTTGTTTCCAATTTTGTTCTCTGAAAATTTAAAATATTATAAAGCATCATAATATCACTACTCAATATAAGTTGAAATTGGTCTCTGTCATAATCTGTGTATTTAGGAGGCATGTAACTCCTAAACTACACCTTGCATTACAATGCTAAATTTGCTGTTAAATACAAAATATCTTGAAGAACATGTTACTTTTTGAGGATTTTTATGTAATATTTTTATTATTGTATACATTAGTCCAATTAAAAATAGAAATAATTTAATTTATGAGTATTAAACATATGCTGAAAATGAATTAATTACAATTTACAATATAATACAAAATAGATGATATAAAAATTGGTACCTGATTATGATTATCCTGTGTATCACATATAGTAACTGTGTCTTTATCTTGATCTAAGTCTGATACAGGTATTTGTGCCTGTGTGATACCAAAACATAAAATGTTATTATGCAAATGACAGTAATGATTATAAGTTAGACTTTTAAATACATCAAAACAGAAATCTATAAATCCCTCTTCACCTGTGTTATCTGTGCATCACTATCTAACAAATTTGTATTGGCAACATTTTCCTGCAGTATTAAATTTACTATTTCTTGCATCTTGTCCGGACTTGGTGATTTTGCCTGTCCACCAGATAGTTTGCATGGTTGTTTGGCAGAAAAAGATTTTTTGGCATCAAACTTAATTGTTCGCCATTGCTGTTTAATTTCGGGCAATGTCCTTTCTCTCATATTAATTTTATTAAATCTAAAATTAAACAATTAATTTACTAGTTATTTAAAAAAAAGGTACATATAATACTGGTTGTTGAAAAAATACGTAATAATAAAACATAAGTCGTATACCAGTGAATTGCTATATGAAACCCGTTGATTTGATTTTAGATGTCAAAGAACAAGAAATAAAATTGTATTAAAAAAATTCACCTTTTTTGCAACAATTGCCACGCTCTTTGCTTACGCCTGGTGGTGTTTGTATCCACAGATTTATTCTCGATTGCCTGTATGTAATCTTTAATAATACTTTTTAACAAAGTCTGCAACAAAAATAAACGTATACAGGTATTGCTTTCCACAATAAACAAAACTACAGTTATGCCATACCGACTTACTTTTTCTGCAGTTTCCCAATTTGGGGAACGTTTTCTCTTTGACTTTTGGGTTTTCGGAAGAATCACTGTAACTAAATCATCGCTAAACTGCATTTTTAGTAGGTAGTAATCTTCTATTGTTAAATATTAAAACCAAAACAAAACAAAAATAACGCTACATAAAAATTTTTGTTTACACTAAAGGTCAGTTTGTGTTTGTGACTGTTCACAATTATTGACATTTGACAGTTGGTGTAGGTGCGCGTCACTTCATAAAGTCTGTTTGTGAATAGTAAACACTGATCCACAGAGTATCGATTCAATAGTATCGATACTTTTGTTTCGATACCAACTATTTGAGTATCTATTCGATACTGTTTATTACGATAGTTTGTAGAAATCGCTACTATCTGAAATAGTTCTCTACACTTTCGATTGTAATTAGAATTCTAGTACATAAATTTAAAAAAGAAAACAATATAAAAACCCCGATATATTTATGAACCGTGAAATTGATTCGCAATGTTAGTAATTTTAAATTCTTGGAGTGAGCGGTAATTCCCAAATCGTAATTCATAAATAAAAAGTATGCAATCTAATCGGTTGTACTATATGGGATACTATATAAAAATGTGGGTCTTTATTTTCATGACTTTTTTGACAGACTGTATTTATAGTTGAGCCTAACTTCTCAACAATATCTCTGTAAATAAATCGTATTAGAGTTTTTACTTTCGCATAATTGAAAAATATGTATAATGTTTGTAAAAAAATCTAATGAACGAAGCACTTTTATTTATGATATGTAATAGCACTATAACTATTTATTTATCAAATGTGTCGAATTTTGTCGACTAGTCATCGACAAAATCCAGGTATTGTAAGTATTATAGTTATTTTTAACTAAAATACCAAATCATTAAGTTTATGTGTTATAACTCATTACGTTTATTTTAACGCGTCATTAATTTACGTTTAAAATTAGATTCAGAACCATCCATTTTTATTTGAATATTTGAAAACATTTACCTTATTATTGAAAATCAAATTACAAAACAAACTCATAAATGCAATCTTGTTTTTAATACGATTTATAAATTTACCAAGTTGTTAAACTTTTTTTTTGTTTGTTGTTCAAGTTGTGGGAGTTAAATAATTTTTATAACTTAACCGTAACGACAAAATGCAATAACAAAACGATGCCCTTTAATTAAATCGAGTTATGGTATTAACATTTAGAACAGTTAACATGGCTCTCGTGATCTCTGACGAGTTTATGGAAAATGGAAGATTTAACATTCGCAATAACATTTATTTATTTTGGAAGATGCCTATAAATTATATGTTCCCACCATAGATTTAGTATGTACAAGATCAACAAAGCATGGGAGAGAGAAGTCCTTATCAGGTACAAATTGCCTTGGAGGAAGAGAGAGAGAGAGAGAGAGAGTCAGGTACCTATGTGCCAATATTTACGCGAGTAAGAGTTCATAGTATTCCTGTCATAGTGCGTCGCTGTGAATTATTTTGGAAGATGCCTATAA
>NJDC01001459.1:15605-33805 GCA_002245475.1 Calephelis virginiensis
CCCGCCCCCCGCCTCGCCCGCCGCCGCCACTCCGCCCGCCTCCGCGCCGCCCGATCACCCCGCGCCGCAGTTCTGCACGCTCCCCCGACCAAAACGCCGCGACACGCCACCTACATGTCCCGAACTCACGCCGGAACTTGCGCCCGATGCCAACACGGACGAGCCACCAATCGCGACCGACAACGATGCGTCCTCGACTAAACTCGTATCCGAGAACAATACGCCCACTTCCGAACTTACGGCTGACATAAAAATTCATTCTAAAGAGTCCGGTTCTCGCAGCAACAGCGTCAGGAACACTCCCGACCGCCCCCTACTCAGTAAATACTTATCGTCCGAGCGCACCTCTTTGGACGACTATTCGTCGGACGGCGGCAGCATATTGTCTGAACCGAGCTACATTGCAGCATACGGCTCGCCTCTGATCGGGGCCAACTCGAGCTTAGGTTTTAGACGTCACTCTTTACGACTTACGGGAGATCAACCGAAAAAACGCATTTCTAGATTTTTACGATCAGATTTCTTTGACACGCCTCCGGACGAAAGTTTATATGCAAAACATAAAAAAGAAAAAGAGCTGGAAACGCAAAAGATATTAAAGGAAATAAGAGAAAAGAGAAACAAATCTCAAGAGAGTAGCAAATCGAGAAGTCCTTTGGAAATAAAAGATGAGCCTACTTTCACAGAAGAAAGTAGTTCCGTTAGAAAATGCCTTTCACCCATTGGTAATCTTTTAGGAAGAGATCGTAGTAGATCTACTACGCCCTTTTTCCCGATTTTAGATAATATAAAAGAATCAAATTTAGATACCTCATTAAAACCGACTGACCATGTTAAAAACCGTGATTCCGATACAATTAAAAAGTTAAATTTAAGTTCAAATTTGAAGGAAACCAAAATAACACGACCGAAAAGTTATCCAATAAAATCTGTCGAAACATATGAAGAGACAAAGAAAACTTCATTGCCGGATTCAAATTCATATTTAGAAAAAGAAGACGAAAAAAAGGTTGCTAAAGAATCAAAATTAGTTCGACCCAAAAGTTACCCGACTACTAACATTTCACCTGAAAAAACTTCTTTAAAGAGTAATAACACTGTTAAAGTTAACGATTCTAAAAATAACGGTTTTGAAGAAAAAGTTAATAGCTGTGATAATAGCACAGACCTTGAAGTAAGCTTCAATATAACATTACCAAAGAAAAGGTCTACTAATACTAAGTCTGAAGAAACTAAGCGAAATCCTGAAGAACTTGACTCTCAAGTCGATAAAAGTTGTGAAAGTAGTTCAAGTTTAACGTTAAAGAAATATCACGTGGTAAATGATGATAAAAATACAAAAGATCAAATAAAAGAAAATCAATCTTGTTCAACAAATGATAAAATAGGTGCAGCCAGTATTGTAAAAAATATATGTAACGTTGTTGATAAGAAAAACGATGAAGGGACCTATAACTGCGATTCTAAAGATAATAAAGGAACTATTAAGAAAAAAATAACAAAAAAGGTATCGACTAAATCAAAATCGGACATAGCAGGTAATCAAGAATTGAATGGTTCAAAAGTAACAACTGAAAAGAAAAAAGTCACGAAGAAAATAAAAGAAAAAGATAAATCTTTAGACGAAGATACAAAATCAATTGGAGTTACGAAAAAGAAATCAATGTTACAGACCATTGGACATAAATTAGAAAAATTTGCTAATTCTAAATCTAATTCTCCAGAAAAAACAATAAACAATACTGCTAACAATGAATCTAATAAAGGACAGTCGATGCTAAATCGAACACAAAGAGAAAATTCAGTTCCTACAAATATTAACCCACCTACAGAATCTAATTTAATAAAGAGGGCAGTAACAATAACTGATGTTGCAGCTTTAGATACTCAAGTTGTGATTCCAAATAAAACAACAGTATCGAAAGTATTAGGCCTTTTCAAAAAATTCGAACCAAAAGATAAAACTTCAAAATCTTCGCCAGAAATGATACTTAATCAAAATATAAACATGAATACAGAACTTACAAAAACAAACATTTCGGCTGCGGAAAGTGAAAAAGATAAACCAAAAAGACCGACGTCCTTGTTATTGAATGGTTTGGGGCGCAAAACCAAAAACGGCAAACCTCCCAATAGTGATATTTTGGAAATTCCCACAGAAAGTGATCAAGTACTTAAAAAGGAAAGTGAGGTCAAAAATATACGCAACACATTAAAATTAGACTTCTCTAAATTGCCAAGAGTGAAAAAAGTAGTTCCTACAAATCCTGTGATAGAACCTAAAATAATTAATGTTTCAGTTGACGACAAACCAATATGCGACAGCACTCTGTCTAAAAAGAACGTAAGCCTTGTAGAAGATTGTGTTAATGACTATTCTATTAATTCCCGTAGTCGTAGTAGGTCAAGAAGTCAATCCACTTATTCTAATTCAGACATTAAATCAGAAACATACCTAGATTGTAAAGAGAAATACTCGCTGCCAGATCCGTCCTTCCATCACCACTTACCCGTAAGAAATCATGAATCGACAACGCCAGAAAAAGAAGATTTGGCAGAAAGAATTCGACGAAAAAGTTTTTACTCTAGGTTTAATGAGAAGAAACAACGGCGGAAAAGTAGTTTAGTAGGTCCCGGTGCTACCGAATATGACCCTGTTGCAAGGATATATTCTCAAGATCACAAATATGACGTCTCTCCTACGTCCCCAAGCACCTATGACTTATCTCCGGGATATTCAATAGCATCAGACATATCTCCATCTACGGATCGCTATAAATCTCTAATTAGTGATTTGCCTTCTACAGCTAGAAGTAACTCTAGATATGATGGACTTAATGACAAGTATGACACATACCGATCTCTAGATCGAAATGAGTATAGAAAGTATGGAAATAGAAGTTATTTAGATTATGATCAACCTTCACTATACAGTCCACATAGGTATTCAAGGACGAAGTCTTTATTTGATAGTTCAGATAGCACAGAAGATCAAAGCTATAGTGTCTTACGAGAACCTCACAAATATAACCGTACTAATTCTCTATTTTCACCGGGTAGTTATGCGACTTATAGACCAAAGAGAACTAGAAACTCAGCTATAATACTCAAAGAAAGTGAAAAAGAACCTAGTCCAGAAAATATATTAGATAAAATAAGACAAAGAAAAATTTCTATCAGCGTTACAAGAAAACCGGACATCGAAAAGGACACATTACCGAGGTGTGTATAGTACCTAATTTTTGTCAATAATAATTACAAATAACACGCCCAAAGAGATTTTACTTTGTGCACGCTTTATGCTTCCCAATTAAATTTTATAGCACTAATGCTTTAAAAGTCCTGATACCCGTAGATGTTATAAATAAAATGTATTTTTATGAAATGTTAATAGTGTCATTGTTAACTTCAATGTAACAAATGTAAATAAATATATTATTTAAGTTCAAAGTAAAGTTTTTTGTCAATATCTCATGCTGTTTAAAAATGGAAAATTAATTGGAGTTAGTTTCGTCAGCAATTATACCAAAGTATTACCAGGAAAACATAATTTTTTAAGGTATAGTGTGAATTAAAATAATATTGAATTTCAGATCCCCTGGCCCATCTAAAGGCGAAAGCGACCGTACAGAACGCTCTGAAAAAGTTGACTGAAAAACGCTATTGAATTTGTTGTTGACTCCGAAAACTAATTTGTGATTAAGCATTTTTTTAATGAAATACTTTATTTTTGAATCTCAATGTTCACTATGCAAGAAATATTTTTCCTATAGTTAACATCGTTCTTAATTCTTGCCAATCGAATATCCTTGGTGTTCACGTAGAAATAGTTAATTAGACTGAGAAAAGCAAATACATGGTTACTATTTAGTATCAATGAAATATCGAATTGTTTCTATGCACTAAATTTCACTTATGCAGATATTTAGTGCAGAAGTAGATGTTTAAGAAACAAGTTTACTCAGTGCAATTATTTATTTGAGATTTATTTTCTCAATATTTGATAACAGTATATCACTCTATTCCTTTTTATATATTTTTTTAAAACGGAACATGGAAATTTTAATGAGATTTTTTGTGTCGTTTTTTACGAATTGATCTTTTGTGCCTTGATATTAAAATAAGCAGCAGGATTTGGTATGTTATTTAAAAACACTAGTTTTGTGTGAATGCACAAATATTTTCATATTTTAGTCATTGTCGATGGTTTCTGCTATGCTAAGTCAATCTTAAGTTAAAATTTCTATAAGACGAATAGTAGTGATTGCTTAGTCGCGTTGTAACAGTAAAACGAATAGAATGGTGCTTAGTTGAAGATTTTTTAGCAATAATTTATATTTATAAAAGAGTTATTCGCTACCTTACAGTATGTTGGTATTGAAAATGTTTTCGAATTTTAAAGAATCTATTTTATTATTTAAATTTCAATAATATTTATTATAGTTCCCAACAATCCCTTCACTGGACATATAAATACCTAGTGACTAGTCTTAAGAGCAATAATTTGCTGTAATTCATCATTTTTCATGACTTATTTATTGTATTAATAAATTTGTAACTATTTATTTGAGTGTGGTGATCATTAATATTTTTTTTATTAAAAGAACTGTTTTGATTAATGTCATAATCTGTGTCACACATTTTGTATTGTATGTGAATAAATAATATAGTTAATTTAGTTTTTTATTTCTGGTCACCATATTGTAACAATAAAGAATTTTTACAAGGATGTACGAAGATGGCATGGCTTATTGAATGAAACTCATGAAAATAAATCTAATTCATGGACGGGTACAGAGCACCTACTGCTTGAAATACAAAAAAAAAAATTGACCAGCCTAAAATTAGCGTGTTACTTTGGATGCTATTGTGACGACAATGCCAATGTTCTGTAGCTTCGAAAGCACGGAAATTATGTCGGTGTTTCGTTACTATCTGTATTAGAAGTTCTGATTTAGAATGCGTATTTAGTGCAGTGTAAACACAATGCCATAACTGTAGTTATGCAGCTATAATATTACAGCTTCCTGGAGCTAATCCATTGTAAAAGTAGGTAGTGCTGTGTAATCTCCGCTTTACTTATGTGTAAGTCTAGTGTATGTCAAATCGCAGCAAAGTTGGCGTCGGGATGATAATTAAAAACCGAGAACAGGGTACACAGCTAACATTTTTAAGGTGTATTTCAGTGGCCTAATTAGTAGTAGAAAGAGTCTCATAAATAAGAATTATAGTTTAAATAGTCTGCCAGAACAGCGGGCTGATTATGTATCTCAGTTGCCAACTCAAAATGCAAAAGTGTACATCAAATAGCTGTCAAATTACGTCATTTCTGTTTGCTATCTCTATTGTATTTCTGTAGGGTAAAAATAGTTGCCTGATTACTAGATTAGTTATTTATCTTTTAACGAACATTTATTAAAATTGGGAGTTAGAGGGTTTGATCTTATTTACGCACTTGTTTAGTAAAAACATAGACGACATATTTTTAACACTCCACTTGCGGACAGTAGTGACTACTGTTCCCAACTGTAGGCATATAGTGTCATAGCCGCAACGCGTGCCGACCGTTAGCTCTGAGCTCTGAAGGATTGCCTCCTCATATAAATATGGAAGTCCTCCGCTTGTTTTCTCTCCTTTATTTTTTAAAGTAAAATAACTAAAACTTTAATTATTTATTTAATTTAAAATATATTAGAAATTATAAGACAGTACAAAATGTTTAAATATATCCGTAAACATAAATTTTAAATTTTCAAATATAAAAATCTGGTGTTTTATTAAATGCATTTAGAAATCGGAATGAAAATAATTTTATACGCAACCGGTGCTATAAATAAAGTATTCTTTATATTCAGAAATGCTTAACATAGGAGCATGAACGGATGTGAGGTTGTCGATTTCTTCACATTTTCTTCCTTAGAGCTGGTTGTTTCAAAAGATTATCTGAGCTTTTGCCATGAGTTGCTATAGATTATGTTCCATAGTTTACGTATCGAAATCGAAAAAATTAGTAATTTTGAAGTTTTCATACAAATGATTTCCAGACATGGTAAATTCTTTGGTTATATGTAGAGAATATTGTAGAATGAACTTTGCGCATAAACTATGATAATTTGCGAGTTATCACTGACAATCAGTATTTTAAAAATTAAAAGGAAAGGAAGACTGACACTTACAACTTATAATGGAAGTATTAAAAATCTGGTCTTCAACATCACAATTACATAAAAGGCTCTACGTGATACATCCTCTCTGTGACCAGTTGGTTTGGCAAATATTTTAACATTATTGCATTCATATCACCAGCAAGATTCAGCGTATCAATAATTCGAAACTCTTCCTCCATCTAAAACAAGGACTTGAGCTTTCAGTGCAATGTTCTTGGACGAACTTAATTTACTCATCTTTGTGTCCAGGTAATATTGAAACTAGGTACAAGGATTCCAATATTCTTCAGTAGTTGGATAACTCACAAATTCATGAAAATTTCTTTCGGCCACATACACAAACTAGTTAGAGATACTATGTATGCCACGGACTTTATGCTCATCCTTTTTTTCCTTTTCGATTTCTTTTTTCTTTGGCCATTTTGGCAATAGTGACCAGTGTAATTATAATTTATACAATCTATGAGAGTCTAAAGACTAACATTTTACCACAAAAAATATTTAGACGCCTGTTAAACTAATCACTCTAAAATTGACATCCAACCAAAACCATGGTACACGTGGGTCAGCATGTTATTATTTGACAATCTAATTTTAGACAGTGTTTAGTAAAACTTGTTTTCAACATTTTTTTGTAATAGGTAAATTAATTGTTAGGGTCTAAATACTTCAATGACTCCCGTAAATCAATATATTTGTAAGTGCCGGTTACAATTACTAACGAGAGGATAATGATGCGTATGAGTTTCCCCTACAACTTTAAAATGGGAAAATTTGAGGGGGAAAATACTGAAGTTACAATGCGCGAAGAGTACATAGAACAGTCTCAAACAGTACTGAAAGATTTTATTTACTTTGCAATAACCTAGACTGCGAGTGCTTGTAGGTCGGCGAAGTATTTGCTGTCGGCCTCAGCGAGCTGTTCGAGGGCATCATCCACGGCAGCATTCGGAAAACGCTCCACGAAAGATGCGACCATCCCTTCAGCACTGGCCGGGTAACGTTTCAAGGCGACTCCATCACCTGTGAATAAAACATCAATCTATATATAAATACGTGGTGCCAAAAATTTGGACCCCTTTTCACGAAAATTGCGCGGACGCAGGGGCATAAAATTTGGCACACTTATAGTTTATGTGTAGGATAAGTGCCTAACGCTAATATTTTTCAATAATAATGCTTATAAAGTACATTAAATCAATAAATAAAACATTACCCACACTACCATGTATTTGACACACACAAACAAATATATTGATGATAACGATAAAAGATCACAGATGGCGCACCATACAGTTTGGAAACAAAGTAGTTGGTCTTAAAAAATGTAGATGGCGTTCTTGACAACAAGATATTAAAATTTATTATGGTCGAATTTCGACCAACGGGCGACCACTAGTCCGAATAAATTTCCAGTAACATGTGTCGTTTAGTTTTTCATTTTATAATTTTTAATTGACGTTCCAATAAGGAGGAAGTTCGTCTCATATATTTTTTTTATACATGTTAGTCGAACTCGATTTCCTTGTCATTTGTGAACCTATTTATTATTTAAATGGTCATTGCCACCAATACCGAATCTAATGAAGGAATCTCGGAATAATCAAAATATACCGCAAAACAGTTTTATAAGATTCTCTACCATTTTATAAATTTGGTAATGTTGCCCATAGAATATGACCTAAGCAGAATCTTTCTATACTAGACTATGATGCCCTAAGTAGAATCCGTTCAATGTTGACTAAACCCAAGCGAACAATACTCACTTTTTGTATCTTGAGACTACATTAACTCAGTTTTTTACAGTACTACTGCGCTTTAATTATATGTCACGTTATGTGCACAACACAATTTTTAGTCGTACATAATTTGTTGTACTAGAAAATAAAAAATAAGCTGTATTTTGCTGTTCTACTGCGCTTCAACTATTATATTATGTATTTTATAGCAGTTGTTTTGTCACTACTGCACAGATAACTAATAGTGCGTTCAGGTTGGGTAATTTTCGTAAAACACGGTTAAATTAAAGTTTTGTACCAGCGGGTACGGTGTTGGGTTGCACGAATATGTTCCTCGGCTGTTTGTGTAGCAGCACGATGTCCCTCCAGCGGGCCCAGTCGCCGGCCAGCGAGCTGTACTTCCCGAACAGGGTGTTGGCCGTCGCCACGTCTCCTGTCGCCTTCAGCGTTTGGAGCTGCACCAGGAACTCACCTGATCAAGGCGCAAAAAAACATTAAGGGCTGTATACAAAAGGCAAACAGACAGTATGTTTTATTACGGAATTATACAGAGAACAAAACACAAGTCTCTCCTGATGGTCACAGATAACCAACCGCAGCTTATAGACACCATAGATGTAATAGTTGCTACTCTATGGTCGGGTGTTACTCCTTTATGTCTACGGGATAATCTACTAAACCCTAAAGACATCAAGCAAAAATCATCATCATATTTCCAGTTGTTCGTCTCGTTTGAACCTGGAAACCCATTTTTTACTAATATATAGATGTAAAATAAGCCTTTATTTTGCTAATTCCGCGTAAGCAGTGTAACTGTTGTGGCAAATAATCCTTCCAAACGACACAGAATGTGACAAGCCTAACTGACGTTCCCACCACGTAACCAGTGGTTTTGTTTCCCGTGTTCGGACTCTGTTTGTGATCTGGGATCTGGATTGCTGAGGTGGGAGGTGGGAACTTTAGGTAGGGTTGTCACATTCTGTGTCGTTTGGAGGATTATTTGCCACAACAGTTACACTGCTTACGCGGAATTAGCAAAATAAAGGCTTATTTTACATCTGTTATAATGGATTTCCGCAAAGTAACGCCTGATTCAATAAAATATTTTACCACTATAAAAACGTACTGACCAATAATTTTCTTCCCGTCGGTATGAAGAGGTGTCCGGTCTAGCGTCAGCAACAAGTCTTTGTTCCGCGCCGTCTCCGTGACTGTCAGTAAACCATTTCCTTCCAACTCCAGCAAACGCATCAGAACGAAACGCGCCCTTGCGTGTGCCTGACAAAATATAATAATAATAAAATTTTATAGCTAGATTGCCAAAGTTATTTGTTTGTATTCTTTTGTTATTTTTAAAGTTACACATTTTACAATTTAAAAAAAGACGGGTTGCACTCCGGGAGCGCAGGCAGGAGTGAAAACTTGAATATTAACGTTATGCATTTTTGATATTTTGGAATGGTTAGGGAATAATTTTGCACGAATTGCTTTAATTATCAGTATGAAAGTACTATCATTTATCATTGCACAAATATAATTTTCATATCAATAACCTGCGTTTGGCTTTACAAAAACTCGCTAAAGTAGGACAAGGTACGTGACGGCTAGGAACGTCGTTATATTATCTGTACAATGAACATTGCTCGTCTACACATAAAGCTTATTTTCAAGATGGAACAAATAGAACAATGTCTGTTGATATTATACGTATCTATCATGTTGTTTTGTGGGAATGTAATGGTAGGTATATTGAGGCGTATTGTTATCAATAACACTTACTTTTCTTACGCTGTTTTACAATATACTCCATTTAAATATTTTTAAATTAATATGTTTCACATTAAGGCTTTGAAACTCGAACTTGCAAAGAGTTATGTTTGCTTGTTCGCTGGCCTGTCACATAAAAAGGAATAAAATTAAAAACTTCCAATAACCTCCAACAAACATAAATCTAATGTAGGTAAAAAACAACTCGATCCCGTCAGCTTTCAAAAAAAAAATATCTGCATAGGTCCATCCGATATAATATTCAACATACTTGTAACCAAGTGCCCGTTGAAGGTTGGTACATTTCAGTGGCCTTGGCCGCGCCGTTCCACAGCAAACTCAACCAGTTCACGTACGTCACATCCTCCGCTTCTTGGCCCTCGTAACCGAAGATTCTAAAATGAAAACGAAAAAAATAAAATAACAAAAGAAATGTGGATTTGACAAAAATTAATATCCAATAAGTTTAAGTATTTAAAAGCGATTGGCTGAGTGACAAATACGTGCTTGTACACCAAATACAATTTTATAATTTTCGTACTTTTTGCGCGTTTGAGATGAATCTAATTTTTAAGACAAAAAAACACCTTAGACAAGCATTGAAACCATACCTAGCCTTCGTCCTTTGTTGACGATATTCTGCCCATTTAGGGTTCTAGGTATTCAATTTAAGTTTAAAAATTCATTCGTTCGTGGGAAAGGATATTTACACTTACTAGTGGTCGCCCCTTGGACGAAATTCTACCATGAGTTGATAAGAACGCCAACTTCATTTCTCAAGACCAACTAATTTGTTTCCTGAATAGTTAGTGCGCCATCTGTGATCTTTTATCGTCAACATCAATATATTTGTTTGTGTGTGTCAAATGCATGGTAGTGTGGGTAATGTTTTATTTATTGATGTAATGTACTTTATAAGCATTATCATTGAAAAATATTAGCGTTCTGCACTTCTCCTACACGTAAACTATAAGTGTGCCAAATCTCATGCTCCTGCGTCCGCGCAATTTTCGTAAAAAGGGGTCCAAAGTTTTAGCATCACGTATTAATATATAGCTTATGTCCCGTAGGTAGTTACTATGTGTAATGCTATTATTCCAGCGGCACACTAAGATAGCCGCTTCGACACTTTATAATTTATATTATATTTTATAATGGTGTGGGTATCAATTTATTACTGTAAAAAATATATCCCAACGTCGAATATGTGAGTTTTTGTATTAATAATTAATTAGTAGTATGGCAGGTAATAGCTCATTAAAAAGTTCTACATAAATTTTACTGAAACAGAAACATCAAACTGGCCTCCCTCATAATGTGCTGCTGTTAATATAAAATATAAACGAATTCATCATTGCAGATGAAATTTACATTTTGTAATAACCATAACTCTTAGTTTCTATTAAGATATTTTATTTGTACAATGTTGTTCTTAGAGAGAAAAAAATGTGATAAATGCTTTTCTCACAAGAAGCATAAAAAAGTATTATTACAGGAATTTGTATGATGAAAATTTAGTCAGTATTTCCGCGTTTTTATAAATTGCAATGAGGGATGGTACAACATTTCACTAAATAGGCCTATCTACAAGCATAGAATTTGCTTATTTTGGAATTAGTTTTGATCGGTTCGTGTAATTTATTCATAAGTATTTATTTATTAATATTAATAAAAACCACTGTCAACTTCCTTAAAAATATTATGCGATTTTTATAGTATTACACTTAAACCATACATTTTACTAGGCCCCCTAGGGTAAGAGAATTTCCAAGTTTTTATAATGAAAATATAGATAAATCAAAACGTACTTCAGAATATCCGGCTGCAGAGATAGGTACAGACCAACGGCTTCAGCGCGACATTCCTCAAAAGCGGAACCGAGTGTTGTGAACTTGCTGTCATACGTCTCTCCTTCTGTGTACCATGCCTCTATTTGTTTACCTGGGATAAGAAAAATATATAAAAACTTTTTAGAGGGACGGAAGGCGACTAAATATATCAAGCTAATAAATTTCCTGATGGGAAGGAAATATACACGTTAACTATCAAAACCAAATTATAGTAATGGTGTATTACCTATCTGAGACTGGGGATTTGTTGTGAAGATGTATGTGTGTTTATTAAAAAAAAAATACGTCTAAAACTTAAATACTACTACGCTAATTGCGATTATGTTTTCAAATTTTTAGAGGTTGCGGCTCGAAATCCGCACCATTTTTAATAGAAATCGCTTAACTTTGAGGGGATTTGTGCTTAATTAAAAGCGGAACTCAATACCACAGTGAATTTTGTAAGCATAAATAAAATTTAAATAGTGGTTCCAATCCTACTAATATTATGAATGTGAAATGTGAACGTTTGTATGTTTATTTGTTACTCCTTCAGGTCAAAACTGCTGAACCTATTTTCATGAAATTTGGCACACACACACATAAAGGGTAACTTGGATTAACACATAGAATAGTTTTTTTCTAAAAATATTTCTGTGTCCAACAAAAGCTAGTATATTTTTCAAATAAAATGTTACCAGTGAGAGGATTTTTCACTTTTTCCTTGTCAAAGTTGAAAGTGCCATCTGCGTTTTGTCGGAGCAATTTCCCACTACCGTGACCAAGCAATTCGTGGAGACCGACTTGCACCTGCAACATATAACTATGGTCACCGTTTCGCACCATATATCTAATATTACATGTATACAAAGAATAACAATTACAATTTACCACTTCTTTCCCTAACATTTTGTGGTTGCCCATTGAAAAACGCCACCACAAGGCCTAACTCCAGACAAAAATAAATTACTAGACCATTTTCATCAATAATTATAAAAAATGGTGCCAAGAGTCTCCGAAACCGGCGCGTTTGTATGAAAAGGGTTGTGAATGTGGAGGAAGCCAGGCAGGTTTGCAAGGATCGTGAGGTTTGGCACTCGATACTCTCCGCCTACCCTGTAATGGACTTGGCGTGACGATATGTGTGTAATAAAACCTCAATAGATCATACTACAAAACGCCTAAAGTAAAAATATTTTATTTCGTAACTACAGCACATCATAATGGCAGTCGTGATATCGTATTGACATTGACGAACAACAAGGACAATTCTTACACGTGGAATATAGTTATTATACTTTCGTTGTGATTTTAGTAGTTTTTGCACTTGAGAAATGCACGAAAAGCTATTTTGACTTCGTTCATATCGAACAAGGCAGTTCTTGTTGCAAAAAAATACTCTAAACTCATTTTAGACCACTACTCATTTTTGCCTACTTTATGAGCTTTAAAATCTGTGTTTCCAGTAATTTATAATATTAAAAATATAAATATATGTTTAAAAACATGTTAAAAATTAAAAAAAAGGTGCGCGAAATTCAACCCAATACCGACAGCAGTGTAAAATAAAACATTCAACATGAAACCGTACCTCAAAAGCAGCGACCCTGTATTTCTCCAGCAGCTTCTTGTCATCTTCTGACAGGAATGGTATTACGGACTCTTTGTACGCAGCCGGGATCACATTACCCAGAGATACGTTCTTGAATCCTTCGTTTTGACGAATTTCGTCATCTGGAAGCAAACAGAAAATGGAAAAAAATGGTTACAATGTCTAGACAAATTAAAAGAATTTAACTCAACTCTAGACAACCTATAAGCTGTTGACAATATTATGGTAATTAGTCTACCATACTACTGAATATATTTCGCTTTTATTGTTGGAGAGATCAGTGAACACGGCTCTCATGGTAAATGACACCCGTGGCCTGCCAACACCATAGATGTTATAAATGCGACGCTGTCCTGTTGCCGGGATGTTAAACTTATTTTACAAGTCTACTGGCCAAACTACCCTCCGTACCGGAACATGTCAGTGTCATTATGACGACAGGAATAGGTAAAGCAGTTGAACCCTATCCGAGTAAGTTGCTAGACACAGCACTCGACCAGCAGTAGTCTTGTTGGTAATGCATGACTCATGTGCCCTGTGCTATTCTCTTAGTCTAAGAACTCACAGGGCGGTCTCTACCCGCGCTCGCAGAGGTCGTAGAACTGCGGTTTTATTACAAAACTCACGAGACCGGTAATTGGCACCATCACATAGCCGCAGTTGAAATTATCGCTAGCAAACTTGTATCTTTATACAGGCGGGCGACCGCTGCCACAAGAACCGCAATTTCGTCGTCAACTGTTCTCTCACTTTTTGCATATTCTACAGATCCTGTGGGCCCGTGGGCAAAAACCGCTCCGTGAGTTATGCCGTGCTGCCTGGCAGGGAAACAGGTGGTCTATTCTACTTAATGTACCCAAACCCGAACCAAATATACACGTATAAATGCCAAGATTTACTTTAATTAACTAATTTTGATTGATTTTACATTTCTATAAATTTTTAAAGAAAGAAAAAATTTCGCCCCAGACAGGATTTGAACCTGTAACATTGTATGTTTTTACAAATACAAACACATTAATACAACCTTAATTGGCTCCAGGGCCTAACAATTGGAAATACTTGTTTGTACTCACAGTTTGGAATGTTGATACCAGCAGGGATTCCACTACCGGAAAATGTCAAAACGTCCAGACTGGTGAAATCCGGACGCAGGAAAGAGTCTTTTTCCAGATCTTTCCCCCACGGCAACAGTTTGATGAACTCTTCCGCACCATTCACAAGGTTGCCAAACTTTTTCGACATTTCTTTATTCACCATAGCCACGAAGCCCTCAAACTCACCGCGCTGACCACTCGGGTCTCTGTACGTTTCTATAAAGCCTTGGTATCTGCAAAATTGATTAGAGTCCTTTTGTTTTAATGATACATGACGCAATATATACACTTAAAGCGCAGGCCAAATAATCATTACATTAAAAAATATACGAGACAAGTGTGATTGGGTACGATGGGGTCAGCAATCCTACAAAACCTACTCGTAATATGCCTAAGAACCATTTCGATTATGTCAACTTTCAAACAAAAAAATCCGGTTCGAAATTGATCCATTCGTTTAGAAGTTATGAAGCCAAAGATAAACACACAAACAAAAACGTGAATGTATGTAACATAACAAAATATAAGAAAATTTTATAATTTTGCCGTGATATAGAAATAGAAAACTAACAATATATAATAATCACATAGTTGTGTATTTGCCAAGAAGAAATAAATAAATAAGAACTCACCAAATCATTTAAAAAATGCGTAAAAAAAAATTGTGCAAATAGGAAGAAACTGTGGTAAATATAATAAGTAATAAAATATTCAAAAGAAATTACATACGTTTCTATAATAGGGCCCTTATCTTTGATCCAATATCTACTGCCTTCCTTGTGTTCATCGAGATCTCCTTCCTTAAAGCTATTAATGTAATGTTTTAACATATTCTTTTCATTGTCATTGGCAGCATACTGAACGGCTTTGCCGAGGTGTGCATTCACTAACTCTAGCAGTGGTGAATAATCTCCTCGAGTCACTTGAAAGTATGCATTCTTGTATTTCTCTTTCTCCATTGTTAAAGGAGGTTTAGACGACTTTTCTACACTAGCCAAGTGAACTGTATATAATGGCACTAAAACAAAGAACGTAAATACAGTTATCATTTATAAACTATTCTTGGATGAACTGAGTGAATTCGATGGCATTGGTCACAAGTTAGCAACTGTATTATCAAAAAAAATCAGTCTAACAGAGACCAGACAACTAAATCTGACTAATACATGTTAATGCATAAAAGCCAAATTAAGGTTTAGACTTGTAATCCTCTTCCACGGTAAACCCTTTAGTGACCGGGACAAATAGAATCCTATGACCTTTCTAGGAAAATAAAGTACGTAGCCAAATTTCGTTATTATCGGTTCAATGGATTCGAAGTGAATTGCGACGGACAGGCAAAAATTCTAAAAATGTGTTATACTGCCTCTTTTTAGTTTTCTTCACTTATTTTCTTTAATATCTTAATTTATAGAATTGATTCTTCTCTAGTTTTATTATAAGAATAAATTTAAGTTGTTCTGGTATTTTAGAAGAATGACTTAAATAAAAATGTTTCAGAAGAACCTTATGTTGTTAACTTTAACGTTAGGCAGACTTAATTGTGGAATGATTCTTTAGAAGCCAACAATGAATATAAAAATTAATGCCAGTATTTCTATTAGAAAAACAAACTTACAACCGTCATCCGCTAATGTTTTGAATGTTCGACACATATAGGCCTCTATACGTTTAGTTTTCATCCAATCATTGACAAGATTTGAGTCTTCTTCCGTGCAATTACAAGAAAAATATGTAGTAACACCCTAAAATTAAAAAAAATATTATTCATATTTCAACAGAGAAACAACATTGCAGGTTATTTTATGTTCTAATTTAGTGTTATTTCTTTCAAAACTACAACTAGTAAGGAACGCAGCTACGCACTGAGAAGATCCACCAAATTTTTTTTATATTATGTTATAGTAGTAGTATAGTATCTTCACGCCCATATCCCCGAAGAAGGTCCCATAATGAGATAGGTGGCAAGCCTATCGCCAACCGGGCACATTTCCAATCCCGACCAACATTTTTTTTTTAAATTAGAAAATTGGAAAAATCCAATTTTCTTTATGTTGGCCGACCCGGGATTCGAACCCAGGACCTCATGCACTAGAATATATTTGATGTACTGCATTATAATGTCATACTGTGTGAAAGAAACAATATCAAGATTTACTATAGTTTTCATCATAGACACTCAGTGGAACTCCATTGTATACACACCTTTTCTTTAAAATTAAACTCTTGTACTTTTCTACAACAAAGTTTGTTGACCACGTTAAGTTACACTTAAGCCAACCGCGCCTAAGCTTTACAACTAAATATAAATAAGTTTGTTTCATTTTGATTTTCAGAATTTGGTTGCTAGTTACTGATGAGATTTATATAAAAAAAATATTTACTGAATGTCAAAATGAAGCAAGCTTATTTACCTTCAATTGTAAAGCATTGATGATGCTATGAAATGCTCAATGCAAAATGCTTATGCTTTGGAAAAGTGTAACAAAGGGTCAAATAGAGTGCACTGTGGAAAAGTACAAGGGTAATTTTTAAAAAGTGTGCATACAATGTTTACATTAATATTTACTAGGCTTACTTTATCAGCTAATCCAAGGCTTGTCAATCTTGGTGCAATACTGTATATAGCATCTTTTGTATTTTGCCATAACTTTGTGATATGTGTGCTATCATTTTCAAATGCTTTTGACGATTTTACGATTTTCTCAAAGGAATCTTTGGAAAGATTTGGAATAAACTTTGTATCACCAAAACCTTTGTAATTTCCACTGTTTGCAAAAAATCCTCCAGCATATACAAGGAATGCCTGCAAATAAGAATAAATTATATTGTTTTAATTTATTATTATAAGAAAATTCAATTTCAGCCTAAATATTAAATATATTATATTGATATAATAATACGTCATACCTAGTTTTCGATTCAATTTTATTTTATCAAACACTACTATAATCTTTTCTGTTGAGCCAAAGATTGATTGATAAAAAATGCTACATATTACATAGAAACATATTTAAATAAAATAAATATATACTTACTATGACAATGTACTAAACTAGTGTGCAAATATTTTTTCTACAAATAATTGCCATCTAAATAATTAAAATCTCTAGCTTATACCTATTACACTCAGACTTTAATTTTATATTTTCACAGATGTATTAAAACTAAAGACACTATTCAGTACTAATCAAAACTTAAAAACAATGAATGGTCCTTAAGAATATAAAAGAAATTGCAAATTTAATTTTTGGCAATTCTTATGAGACCTTAAATAATTTTACAAGGTAAAAGAAAATATTTGTTTCCATGACATCAATTACACATCCTGATAACCACATGCAAGCACATTCACATAGATAAAATGTGTGGTTTTGGTTAGGACCTAGATAGAAAAATAGTTATCAGTAATTATTTGTAAGTTACAAACAAACAAAAATAGAACAACGATACGCAGCTTTACATTTAGTTACTAATTTTAAAATAATAAATAATTTACACATGTTCCTGATCAATCACTAGAAGTGATCAAATCCCTCAGTAAGAAAATTAAATTATTACAAAAACTAAATAAATAAATATCAAGACCTACAAATAACCAGCAACACAAAACTGCCAGTCAGGTATGGATAAATACCAACTAAACAACAATACTTAAGTGCATTTCGTTGATAAAATATAACTATAAAATATTGAAACAACACACTATCTGTTACCTATGATTAGAATCATTGCATACATCTCACAAACCATATTAGAATGCAACCTATATGTCGTAAATCCATATTGTATATTAACTGTTAATAAAAAAAATTAGACATTAAATATTTATGACCCCTATCATAGCACCAGAAGAGATTCACAGATACTCCGGCAGTCAGACAATGATATGGGAGATAACAATGTTCAACATTCAATATTTAAACACTTCCATTTATTTTTTATTTTCCACTATCTAATCAAGTCCAATAGGTCTCCGTGAAGCTGGA
>NJDC01001459.1:50738-79201 GCA_002245475.1 Calephelis virginiensis
ACAGCAAGATTATTTTTATTCCTTGTATTGACACAGTGTACATCACAATTTCTTTTAAATGAACTTGAATTTCTGTGAACATACATTAAATTTTCAAAGATATACTGGGACGCTAAAGTTAGAATTTTGATTTCTTTGAATTTTTCTCTCAGGGAAACTCTTGGGCCTTGAAAGAAAACCATTGCAAAGGGACTATTCTTGTGTACACTGTTAACGAAATATAATTAAATCAATAATACGAATAACTTGTTTGATGTCCTGTTCACTAGAACCTTTTTAAAATATACTATCAACTGTTGCACAAAAGGAAGAATTTATTATTTGATAGTACGGTACGGCCTACGCCTGAGAGTGTGATAGCTATGACGGCTTTTAGTGTTAGTAGTTTAAATGCGAAAGTTTGTGAGGATGGATGGATATTCGTTAATCGTTCACGCTAAAACTAATGAACGGATTTTAATAAAACTTTACAAATATATATTTTGTTTATGCATCAGAATAACATACAGGATAGAATTTGTATAACAGATATAGTTTGCCGAAGCCATATAGTTTGATATATATGTGTAATACGTTTATCGCCTCTGTGGTCTAGCGGTCCGGGTGTTGGACTTGACTGCATGAGGTCCCGGGTTCGAATCCCGGGTCGGCCAAAACAAATAAAATTGGATTTTTCCAATTTTCTAAAAAAAAAATGTTGGTCGGGATTGGAAATGTGCCCGGTTGGCGATAGGCTTGCCACCTATCACATTGTGGGACTTAGTGTCTTCGGCTAGTCGTGGGTGCCTTGGTTGTACCTCTGCCTACCTCTTCGGGGATATGGGCGTGAAGATACTTAATACGTTTAATATTGTTTGCAGGTTTAAATCGTAGCGGCAGCTTCATATCGCCAAGGAAAGACGCATCGGATGATTCAATGCACGAAAAGTACTTTAAATCCGTTGAAAGTACACCACTGACCCGGCGGAAGGTAATGTTTGTAATTTTTTAATATTCGTGATAAAATGTTGTACAGAGTGAAAGTATAAGTAATGTTCTTGTTTTTTTCCGAGCTTTTTACGTGAAGAAACTTCTATGTTAAATTTTTGTGTGTATGCTATGCCCTTTGTGGCTCTTTTGTGTAGCACAGTCTCAAAAATAAGTGAAATTGTTTTTTTTATTCGTTTGCCAAAAAACAGCGAATAAGCATGTGACTCTTCTGATGGTAAGAATCCCCAGCGTTGGTCCAAGCTTCTTTGCAGAATAGACCACCTGAATTTCTGCCAGGCAGCTCGTTTTTGCGAGCATGGGCTTTCCGTCACTAACACCGTGACATCCTACTAGCTTTAGAGTTTCGCAGCGACTCGTCCGGATTCGTACTACCACCTTACATATTCCTGCCGTCATAACGTCAATGCTTGCCATTGACGTGTTCTGGTTTGGAGGGTAAGGTAGCCGGTAAACTTACTTTTGCTCTAGGCCTAAGATCCAGGCGTTAGGTTGGCAACGCGCCGGGAAATCCGTCTTTGCCTTCCATTATCAAAAAAAAACTATAACCGCAGCCTATAGTTCCTAAAAGTTTAATCAAACTAAATAATGTAAATGAATCAGTAGAGCGACAAGTCCGTCATTTGTACATTTAATTTTTTGTGATTTTTTTTACATGTTTTATTTTTGTTTTCATATTGTACAATAAATAATAAGTAAATAAAGTTGAATTATACATTTTCAGTTAAAACAACAATCGGCGGGTTCGTCCTGTGATTCTGCATCTCCTCAGAGCCCCAGCAGTCCCCTGCAGAAACCGCAACCTACTTCATTTTTACAGGTAAAATAATTATATTGTGGGAGCTTAAGCGAAAATTAAAATATTTGTTATTGAAATTATATTGATATAAGATAATTAATATATAATTAATAATTATTACATCTCTTTTACAATTTATATTTTCTCAAACTAATATTAAAATATAAAGTCAATAAGTCAATCATCTCTGTGGTCTAGCGGTCCAGGTGTTGGAATTCGTTTCATGTGGTCCTGGGTTCGAATACCGGGTCGAGCAACAATTAGAAAAATAGGTTTTTCCAATTTTCTAATAAAAAAATGTTGCTCGAGATTGAATATGTGCCTGATTGACGATAGGCTTGCCACCTATCACATTGTGGCACTTAGTGTCTTCAGCTAGTCGTGGGTGGCTGTGCCTCTGCCTACTTCTTCGGGGATATAGGCGTGAAGATACTTTTAAGTTCAATAACGTAAAACGTCATTCTTATGACAAAAAATGTAATTAAAGCTAAAAATATAAGATCAGTATATAAAAAGTGCGGACATCGCCTTTGTTTCCCCAGAAATGGGGAAAACTAATATATTGGAGGTGTTGTAATGAAGAGTTGTGGTCGTACCCAGACGAGCGCGGCGCGGCCGTCGCTGGTGTCGTCCATCTCGCTGGCCACCGAGCCCTCCGCGCCCCGCGCCCTGCACAGCCTCGAGCGGCCCCACCACCTCTCGCGACACGCCAGGGAGCGCTACTCCGACAGGTCAGAGGCTCTACACAATCTCTCTTATTAATAAACTAGCAGTTTAACTTGGCTTTTACTGCACCGATTTTGATGAGACAAGGCCTATGTCACTCAGGGATAATGTAGCATTCTAAGGCTGAAAGAATTTTTGAAATCGGTTCCAGTAGTTTCGGAGCCTATTTATTTCAAACAAACAAACAAAAAATCAAACATTTCCTCTTTATGATATTAGTATAGAGTATAGACAAAGCCTCAAGCAAGAGTAAAGGTGGATATTATAGTTTGTATTGCAGTGTAATAAAAACTATAATACCAGGTTGAATCTTTGGTATATTCATTTATTGGTATATTTGGTATATCTTTGTTTATTAATAAGACGGTTTAAGTTTTTGTTTCTGTATATTTTAAAATAAATTTTCATTTTCATTAAATTTCTTCGCAACTACTTATTGATTTTAAAACAAAATACTGTAATTAAGATTTATATAAATTATTAGCGGCCCGGTACGTGCTTCGCTACGTATATGACCGCGTGAATGACATAACATAACACAACAAAACAAAAAAGAAAAAGACAACTAAGAAAAGTTTCAATATGACAGCACATTCCCTTCCCCGTGTTGGTCCGGGCTCCTTTGTAGAATAGACCATCTGCCTTCCTTGCCAGGCAGCTCGTAAAAGGCGAGCATAGGCTTACCATCACTAACACCGTGACATCCGACTATTTGGCAGCGATTCGCCCGGATTAAGCTACATGAAGACAAACAAGCAGTAAGCGACTTTCCCGGTGGCGAGAATTTACTACTAGTATAATTTTACTACTAGTATAGTATATAGTTTAATATTTATTAGTGTGTGTTGTTAACCTGGCATGATAAGCCTTATGAATAACCGTATATTTGGCAGTTTACTTTCAAACCTTTGTCATTTTCATACATTTCCGAGAGTTATAGAGGGCTTAAGTGGGTAGGTGGCTGGTTAAGTATATTGTGTCGAGGGCCAGAATAAGAGTTGGTTCCACCACCGCCTTACCTATTCCTGCCGCCATAACGTCATGACGTGTTCCGGTTCGGAGGGTAATGTAGCCGGTAAACTTACTTTTGCTCGAGGCCTAACATCCCGGCCTCAGGTTGGCAACGCACCATTACCACCTTTGGTGTCTCTAGGCGGCGTGAATTTCTTGCCATCAGGAAATCCGTCTGCTTGTTTGCCTTCCTATAACATAAAAAAAACAATCCCCGTTAACAAAATGATCCGCCATTTATTGAATTCATTTGTTACAAAAAATGTGATAAATGAAGAACCGCTAGACCGATTTTATGCAAATTTCACATAAACCATATACTAAATAGTCAAAGCATAATCATTTGGTTCATATAGATAAGTCCGTTCTTGAGTTATATAATTACAACGAAAAATGGCATTGATTTTTATCATCGACCATACGTCCCAATAGACGCCGCATATAAAGCAACACGGTTCTGTTAACACATAAGTGTAATTGTTCTAATGTAGCTTATTACTTAAAAAATATGAACAGTATCGACCAGGTTTGTGACCTGTAAACATTGTCGCGTTATCGTATAAAAAAAATAGAAATAAAATGACTGTTTGTTTGTTGTTCGATTAAATAATACGGTCAGCCGCACTTCAAATTACCGAAAAGAGGGTACAACTTTCCGTAGGTTAATTAAAAATAAAAATATTCACAATTACATTTTAAATTTTTTTCATTTTTTTATACTGATATATACTTTTTATTTTATTTTACGTTCATCATATACTGGTCAGTCATTGTTAGATGCGTGTTTATCCCTTTCTTACACATGTGATTTTCAAGCTTTTCTTTTTTTTTCTTTAGGTTTTGGCCTTCACGTTAGTATTTAGCCATTAGTCAAGTAGTAATTTGCATCAAATTTCATTTTAATTTCAATTAATTTTAATTAGTCATCAGTCATAAGTCGTCAGTAAGTCATGTCAGGCTCTTGGGTAAAACGGTGGCCTTTTTACACAAGCTCATGTAATGAGTTTTGACGGCAATGAGGAATATACGATACGCTAATTTCTTCATGATTATTTCATTTGTGCACTTTCACTGAACAAAATTGTACAAAATGCCACCGAAATTGAATAATTTCACTCAATATTAACACGAAATTCAATAATTATGAAAAAACTTCGGCCATCTTTTCTCTCGATGGCGCCAAAACTCGATTTTCAAGCTATCACTTTCGTTTGCATACAGCTATTGATGGACTAATGTGCAAATATTTTTATCGATATTTTTATTTTTTTATCGTGAATAGGATACCGGTCTTGTACCGGTATTGTATGTAGGTATTTATGTATTTTATCGATAAATTTAAGCACTGACAGAAACAATAACAAACTTCTTATTCTGTGTACTTTTGAGTTGGCCTCTGGATAGTTACTCTTTTTTATGTGAGAAGTCAGCGAACAAGCACACGGCTCTCTTAATGGTAACAGATGATCATGGCCTATAGACACCACTAATATTACAGGTGCGTTGCTGTCCTATGGTCGGAATGTAGGACCTATTGTGCAAATCTACTGACTTCCCTACCTTCCGCATTGGAATGTGACACTGTCATTATAGCGGCAGGAATGGGTAAGGCGGTGGATAACTACCCAGGGAAATTGCTGCACACCACTCTATCACCAGTGATCTTGTTTACAATTACCTGTTTTACCTGTGCTCAACTCTTACGAGGTGCCTGGTAGAGGGGCAGGTGATCTATTTTGGTCAGCGGACCCGGACCAAAATGCTAGTCTACATACTGCATAACAGACGGCTTCTCAATTAGAAGAGCACCAATAGAAATGTAAAAAACATCACCTGAACCTAACTCCAACAGATTACTATTTTTTTCGAAATTTAATAACGTTTTGCAAAAGACAAAATTCAATTTTGATGGGGCAGTCCAAACCAAGCCCAAAGATTTTATTGTTCGAATGGTTTTTTAGTAGAGGTATCAATGAATTACCTATGAGATAGCAAATGTGCATAGGAAACAATGGTTAACACTTCGATTACCTACATAAATATATTTCATTAAAAATATTCGACTTATGTTCCTCCCCTACAAAACGCCAATTACACATTAAGGACCTAATGTATTCAAGTACGGATATTGCTCTCAACCGCAAAAATATGTGATCTTGAGACGTTGAGTTGCATAGCTGCGATATGATGTGCAATAACAAAATGCGATATAATCCGTTACATGGTCGTACTTCATAAAATAAAAGGCATATCGATAAAATATATTGTTCGTATTAAATATGTCTCCATCCCTAATCTTACATATCTGTTTTTAAATATGACGTTTTGTCATTGCAAGGGCCAATAAGAAAGCAGTTTCGCGCTTCGCTGCACCTCAGCTATTTGCCAGAATTGTTTCAAAGCAAAATTATAAAGAATAGGCGTCTATTGGGATGTATGGTTGATGATTTATATAGAAACGCAACGAAAACTAACGTTTTGACGATAGGAATAGGTAGATATTTGCACACCACGATGTGATAGAATATGTTGGTATGAATAAGTATTCTGTAACAACTTTTAAACACACATATTCCGCAAATAAATAAATTTCATTTCATTTCAAGGCGGTAGTACCATAATAATCCAACAGCCGTAAAACGCTCGACCGTCACAAGACCCAATACCTAGTGTCAAGTCATGTGATAATATCAAATACCGGGAAATAAACCGATGCTCCTCTCTGACGAATTGCTTAGGACAAAAATCCTATGTTCTTCAAAGTATCAACTTAAAGAAAATTTTATGAGTGAATTTTAATAGAATAATTATACAGCTCACTATAGTAATATGGAATAAAGTGATATGAAATATGATCCCTTTCAGGCACATAGACAAGGATCGCTTAGCAGAATTGGATCGAATAGAGAGATATCCCGAGAAACAGGCAGTATACAGTGTGGACAAACCCTTTAGACAGACTAGCCTCGACCTACGCCACAATGTTTCTTCTAGTTGGCATCCGCCAAGAGAATTTACAAGGTGTGTATTTATTTATAATTTTTTGTTACTGTTCTGGTCAGTCTTTTTCTCCGGGAAACTTACAAAATTTTACTCGGCAAAGGTAACTCTGTTTTATAAATTAAAAGATGTAGTGTTCACATATTATACGAGATTCGCATAGGATTCTAGACTTTGATTACTTCAGAGTTCCACAAGTTGACCAAAGCCTCATATAACACCAAATTTCAGCCATTTTGGCACTCGCCTACTTAGCAATTCTTTAGATATTTTTGAAGTGAAAACTTCTTTAGCGGCAATGCGCACTTTTTTTGGAATGGGTAAAAAAGTTTCTTTACGCCCATATCCCCGAAGTGGTAGGCAGAGGCACAACCAGGGCACTCACGGCTAGCTGAAGACACTAAGTCCCACAATGTAATAGGTGGCAAACCTATCGCCAACCTAGCAAGACAGGTTTGTCAGGATCGTGAGGTCTGACACTCGATACTCTCTGTCTACCCAGTAAGGGACTTGGCGTGAAGATATGTTTTTTATGAGAAAATTGGAATGGGTAAAAACTTCTAAACTCGCGTCAGATCGTAACACGGCGCAGGGCGCATGCACGAATAAGACGGCGTAAGCGCCCGCTTGCGCGAGATCTAAAATAAAACGTGGATTTATTGCTGTTTTTGTATTGCTTAGATATTTCCGAAGATAATAGGATTCGCAATGGATAATACCAGTACGAGTGAGTGTAAAACAATCGTGAAAAAACAGTTTGTAGTAGATAAAATAGATATTAGTTTAGTAAAACATCTTTTGATTTGCATGCGACTTGTAGGTATGTAATAGTTTCTCAGTTAATAGAAATTACAGTACAACATTGTGAAAAAGTTTAGCTGTTTTCGAAAAAATTGTAAATTTAACAAAGGAAATAATGGTAGAAGGAAAATCGATATACACATATATTACCTATATTGAATTGAATTATGTTTTATCTCATAAGTAATACTATTTTAACTGGCCGAGGTAAATTATGAAGTGGTTGTGCTAGTAGGTAGCGTTAGTTTCATGATTTAGCACAGAGTACTAATAGGTAGGTTCTAATAGTACTAATAAGGTGTACTAGTACATTTTACGGATCGTACGATTGCTGTGCGAACCCAAAAATGTCCGATTAACCACAAGACTATTCTAATATACCACAGAGATGATAGTACTTTTATACTGATAATTAAAGCAATTCGCACAAAGTTTTTCCCTAACCATTCCAAAATATCAAAAATGCACAAATTTAATATTCAAGTTCTCGCTTCTGCCGGCAGCTCTGAAGAGCTTAACAACTGTTACAAGGTAGGCTATCCAAATGTAAGATCCCTGGTATTGTAGTTGTCGGTGGGCGCCGGTGATCACTTACTGTCAGATGAACCCCTACTCGTTTGTCTCACTTTCTATAAAAAATGGACCGTATGTTATCGATACAAATGTGTACAAAAATCGTCTTCACATTTATTGATTTGAGATGATTGCTTTGATTGTCATAATTCAAGTTACCAAGTTATCAATTTTATTATCAAGTTATAAGTTACAAGTGCCATTAGTACCCCATAATTAGTCATGCAGCAAATTTAATTGAATAATTAATGCAGCATTACGAATCATAAGTATTGCTGCATTTTATTAAGGAATCTTCGTCAATCATCTGCAAAGGTTTCGTTCAAAATCATGTCTTTGTAACTTGAATAAATAACTCTTAATGATTGTCGAATGACGTTCAGAAGACAGCAAGCGGAGCCCGAGCGGTACACGTCGAGTAAAACATCGGTGTCGTCCGGCAGCAGCAAGCATCGCACGCCCCCGCACGAGACACACCACAACTTCATGAGGCTTTCATCCGCTAACGAACAAGACAATATAGCCGCAGGTATATTATGCATTCATTCACAAATATTACTCGCGCTATATATGGGACATTTATTTGTGATGCGCCTGCGCATGCGATTACTGTCGGCGGAAGTCAGTTGAATGCTTTGTTTACGTTATAATCAGGGACGTCGTAATTTTTAATTATTTCATAGATCGAAAGTGTTATAGATTTTGAACCGCCTCTCAAATGTAACCCTGTATACATTACGTCAAGTTAATGAAAATAGATTACTGGGGAAATATATACGTAACATACGTACGCAATCAGGGGTAAAAAAAAGTTAAATTTTGTAATACGTAATAATAATAACCCCAGCTAAATTTTACATTTTAGCGATATGTAGCGCTAAAATATTTATATCCCCTTTTTCACTAATTTCTTTTAAAAAAGGATATATTTATTACATAGTATTATTCTAATTAAACTCAAAGCTTATAACTGAACAATAGTTTCATTAGCTTCAAATCTTTGACAAAATAAGTTTTTTTATCCCATAGAAAATTTATTATTTAAAATGATTAATAATTTTGAAGCTTAAAGAATATTAGTAAACATGATGCGTTTGTGTTGCAGTTAATTATAAGCTCAAATGTGTGAATTTGGAGCCGTCATTAACAGAACCGAATGTGCAGAAACATAATCAACGTTTAGAAAGAGGGTCTCTTCCGCGAGACAGAACAAAATCACGTCGTGAGTATATCCATTTGTTTATATTTCTTAATAGCTTTTTTGTATTTTTTTCATACCTCAAACATTTCCCTCCTTTTAACTTAGTTTATACTTTTCCTAGGTGTCCAATTAGCTTGTAGTATGTCATCTATTAATAAGACTGTCATGCATGGGGTACCTCCGTACCACAAAAATTCTTTTAGAAAATATCTATAATATCTAATCAAAATTTGATCATTAAAGAACATTATTTAAAAATAAAAAAAGACGTGTGGCACTCGGAGACTGCCGCGGTGAAGCTATTGCATAAGCAGGCGTAAGACACCAGATTGCGAGGCGAAGAGGGGTATTACGCATGCGCAACAACATCGATACAACCAATGCCACCTAGAGGCGAGTTGCTGAACGAAAGAGACGAGCGTGATCAAAAAGTCATTAAAAGTTCTGCTATTCATCGATAGATGGCAAAACTAAAAAGTATCACCGCTGTGCCGGTCGGAGTGGTGGGTGTTAGGTTATTTTCGTTACGGAATTTCTGAATTCGGTCTCCACCCTCAAGGCCCACGATAGAAGCTATGCTATTGCTTAATAATTATCTCTTTTATCCTTGACGATTTTGTAAATTCTTTCTGTGTTGTGTTAATTGTTGCCAAGGAAGGTTTTTAAGAAAAAAATGTAAGTTGTTCGTTTACAACGGATGTGACGTAACGTCTTATTTGTAACGTAGTAATTCATAAAAATGAATTTTTATAATCTTGAGTTATAAATATGTCTTTATCCATTTAAGATTCCACATCTCTCATTTCTGAAACTCCAGTTGTTACGGATGTGCACGGGCGGTGGTGATGGCTTAGGTTAAGTTAGTTTTTTAATGTTGATTTCTCGCAAGTTATTTATTTGTGTCCGTTTTGAAATACAGTTAGAATAAAACATTACTTTAATATACTTTAATTTCTAGGTGGTAGAGATCTTGCCACAATTTGAAGTTATTGTTTCCTTCCCTTTAACTATTTCTGCTGTCGGCATTATTTGTCACTGTCATATTGCGATATGGAGATAAGGGTAGTCGGTAAACGTCATTAAGTATCAAGTTAAAATTCCTTGCTTCAAGTTGATAAAACAGTTAACATTTTAGATGACAATTGGTGACATTTTTTACCACCAGGATTTCCGCAAGTATGTTGCCATTCCTATATTTTAAAATAAAAATAAGAAACCTAAATATGTTTTTCCTTTTTAGCTTGTCTCAAATAAATTTGTTGTGTGTGTCAGGGCACAAGCGGCCGACGGAGGAGGAAGTGAATGAGGTCGAAGGAGGCGAGGAGGACGAGGAAGAGGGAGGCTCACCGCTGTACTGTAACTGGGACCTGCGTGGTTTGCAGCATCTGCTGCCGCTCCAAGACTATATCATACAGCAAGCCAAACTCTCCAGTGAGTCGCGAGAAACCTATTGTACCACAATTTTTAAAAATAAAAATAATAATAATTGTGAACTTGAATTTCCCTAGTGCCTTGTGATATTTACACTGTTCTTATTCCACTTAAGATATCACGGTTCTACAACTGTAAGACACGTCGAAAATTTAGCTTTGCTTACTTGGCCGTCGATTTTACGTATTTTCCTATTAACCGCCTCGTTGGTCGACTTTGGGTGTTTATTAATTTTATACTGGTATTTATTTAAGTTTCATTGTCTGAAACCTATAATACTTGAATATAATTTGCTTTGGGGTTTAAATCCAATCGTATAATTTGTCCAACAATATTTAAGAATATTTAATAAATTTGTAAAATTTCGTCATAGGCACGTGATAGGTATTAAAATGTTAATACTAATTACATCTCGTTATATACGATTGACGATAAAAATGTTAAATAAATTTACAGCTCCAAAATACGTGCATCGATATTATTCATTGTTCAATTAGATTAGACTTATTTAAATACATTACTGATAATACTCCAATGCCTCACTTGCTCTTTAATGACTTTAATCACTTTCTTATGCACCAATCAGAATAACAGTTTATCTGCTCTCTGTCGTAAGTTTTCATATGATTTTGAAAAGCAGAAGTCCTAATAGTAGATCGGAGATTACAACTATACGTTATCGATGTATATATTTATTCAAGGTCGTGGTCGTTACGGTGGTTCAGAATCGGACGCAGAATCCGCGACATCAAGGTCCCGTTCGGGGTCCGAATCGCGGTCGCTGTCAGGTCACGAGCCGGATAACGAATCTTCGGACGGTGGAGCGCGGACGCCCGATGATGATGACGGTTCCGGAGTGTACCTTCCACATTCGTACTCCCATAGACCTGCTGACGTTGAATACATGAATCAGGGCGTCTCATATTACAATACCTTCGTCGGATTCGATCGGGATCGGCAGCCTTCTCCTGGTATACATAGGGTAAGTTGAGAATGACATTTGAAGCTTTTTCAGTTTAATTTCAATTGATATCTAAGTAGTAGAGTACAGAGAATAATGACGACGTCATTTAATATAAGTGTTTATGTCATAATTGTAATTTCACAAAACTACCTACTTTTTTATTTTAAAACATGGCCATTGGATTGGATCGGGACAGAGTTATAGACCTTTAGGCTTAAATGTGTCGGTCATTTATAATGATTATAATAATAATAATAATAAAAAAATCGAGTAACTTTACAAATTAATTTTAAAGTCTAGTATTTTAATGTTTACTCATATTCAAAAACGTATTTATTTAATACTATCTATATAAAAACATAAAACAAAATAAATTAGAAGGTACAAAAAGACTGGAAAGAAAGGTTGTTACACCTAATCCAAAATATTGAAACGTTATCAGTAATAATGTTTGTTGTATGTAGACGTCGTCCCTGGGCGGCGGCGGCGTGGGCGCGCCCGCGACCGGCGCGTGTGGCGGCGAGCCCGCCCTGTACAGCCCTGTCCGCTCGCACCCGCACCAACACCCGCATCAGCACGCGCACCTGCCGCCCGAACAGGACATCGAGATCTTCGCCAAAGACAACCTCAACTTTAACAAGGGCATATTCAGGAGAAAGGTAAATTGTTTTACGTTACTGCAGGACAACCGACGGATATGCTTTAAAATACGCGCTACCATTTTACATGAGCCATTGTAATAGTACGCTACTACCAGTTTGAATAAATACGCATTATCAGAACGTTTTTCCAACACCTATGTAGGTATGAACTATATACATTGCTACAAGTAAAATCGCATGTTGTGCATACTGACGTCTACTACATATTTTATTATTATGTACATAGTTTATTTGGACAACTTAACATTGACATCATATATATCCTATTGGATATACAGTTTTGGTCCTTCGAGCCGGATAAACTTCTATTGATAAAGTGTAATGACTATGCAATAATTGCGTCAATTTTATTTTCAATCCAGGCGTCAGTACGTGATCTTTTATCATGGACATCATCAGCTATTAGCGCACCCATGGTGGGTGCGGATTGGGACAAAGCTCATAAGAAGGCTGCCACGGACCTTTTCCGGCTAGTTCAGATTTATATGGGAGATCGCAAGGCACGTCCTGGCATGACGCTCAACTCCGTGGCTCAAGATATCCTACATGCAACCTTCGCTAATGAAAAGTTAGTATTGTTGGTTTATTTATCATAGCATATAGTGTGACGTAAGGTAAAGGTCTGTCATAGTTCTTCTGATCTTGATTTCATAGATCATCTTATTCAAGTTTAAGGTTAATAATACAACATTGTTGCCCGGAATTGGTCATGTGATCATTTGGCGATAGGTTTGTCTTGGTACCTACCACACATTATGGGACTTACAGCGGCACTCAGAGATGTCAAATAACATTTTATTTGTCTTTAAGTCTCCATTTTGTATAGGAAATGTCGACTTAAGTCTGCTTTGAATGATTTCCCCTCGTATGAAATCGGCGTTTGTCCCTTAGACTCCGCGACGAGTTGTACGTGCAGCTGTGCCGGCAGACGACGGAGAACCCGCTGCGGGACTCGCTGCTGCGGGGCTGGGAGCTGCTCGCCGTGTGCCTCGCCTTCGTGCCGCCCTCGCCCGCCTTCCAGCCCGCGCTCACCAACTACGTCAACCGCCATCGAGACCCCGCCTTCGCCGATTGTTTCCCAGAGGTAAACTGTACGAAGTGCACTAATGCCAGGCTTAAACGGCCGTTCACGCTCCGAGAGATGGACGGATATGTACAGTCGTTATAGTTGTGCGTTCCAGTCTTTACTCGGATCATTTTTTCGTTTAATTAATATTGCAATTTTATATCGTTCTTATCGTAGGTGGGAAAATGGCCAATTCATGTACAAGTATCACATTATGCTAGTGTAGCGTGCAAGAGATTGGAAAGGATCGGATTTGGAGGGAAGAGACAACCCCGGAAAGCAAGTACCGAAGATATCGATCAAGCCAGAGTAAGTTACCAATATTTTTGTAAATTAACTAACGGTCATTTCTATTGCTAGTTTTTTAAAATCGTTTTATGTTATTATATTTTTCTCGTATCATGATGTTGTACTACTAAGCGTATTTATTTATTAGTTTCCTACTCTTTATAATAGTTTAACCTAATTTGAAAGATAGCATAGATTTTTTTGCGATATTTCAATGTGGGTATTTTCGGCAGTACATGTCGGCAATATGTCTCGAATTGCGTACAATAACTAACTGTAATGAATATGATTTATAAATAATATAAATGGAATAATCTAGTATTTAAAATTCTCGTGTCACGGTGTGCATGATTGAAATTTTGTGAGCATATTAAGGTCTGAGAATCGGTCAACATCTATTTTTATACGCTTAGTCACAAGGGTGACTCACCCCATGTTTTTACTAAAATCACGTTTGTAAAAAACTAGTAGAATAATTTCTGCCGGGCAACTAGTAAATAGTATAAATGGAATGTAGATAATAATCGATTTGTTGATGATAAGGATTGCAGAAAATGTATTTCTATCAGGCCTGATCGTGGTAAATTTGATCTTAAAAAACTAAATTGTCTGTTGACCACGTATTGTTAAAAATAATGTTTAATAAATTGTGTACAGATACAAATATTCAGACAGTCGATGTTTGGCAACACACTGTCGGAGGTGATGGCTCTACAAAAGGAACGGTTCCCGAACAGACAGTTGCCGTGGGTGCAAGTGGCGCTCTCGCAACAGGTGCTAGCGCTCAATGGCCGGGAGACTGAAGGCATATTCAGAGTGTCGGCCGATGTCGACGAAGTAAATGCATTAAAAGCGAAAATAGATAACTGGGAACTACCCGATGCCTCAACGTTAACAGGTAGGTTATGACATATTTTTTCTTAAAACAATTTGCATACAACAAAGATGTATTTATAAGAAAACTTTATATATTATAATAAATACACAATTTCTCTGCATCATTTTATATCATTTGGTCGCAAAGTTGTTTTTGTTTAAGATGTTATTGGTGTATTTATTATTGATGTACTTGGAAGATATGATTACATTTACGATTCTGTGTTTAAAACTGTCGTTACTCTTAATCGTCGAGATTCAATCTTAGGTTCCCTAGTTCTGTTTGTGGTTTAAAATCGTAATATCATCCTAAAAATATAATTTTGTTTATTGTTATGATTGTTAGTATATTTGTTTTGTTTGGCTATGTTAAAATGATACGAGATGAAAAATTAATAAAACGTACACAAAATAGACATTCAAACGTATTAGTAAACGAAGATTTGTACTCAAGATTATTGTGAGATATTGTGTAAGGAGTAAAGGAAGGAGACTTCTCGTAGACATCAAATTTCATCGTGGAGTGCAGTCGAATTCTCCTAATGATGCTTCGCTCACGAAGCAAAACGTACGTTGAGTTTTTAGTAGTGTGTATTGTTGGTGCTAATAAAACAGTTTAGTGGCGTGTGTTGTGTGGAGCTGGATATATTTGGGGGTTTTGGCTTCCGGTAAGTCCGATTCATTCATAGCACCCTACTTTGCCTGTTTTGTCACGCCACAATACGTATAAATTTTTTGCCGAGTAATTGCAAATTAAATATTTTATTTGGATTTAAGTATGGATTTCCGTAAAGTAACGCCTTCTTCTATCAATTATGTCACGTACCTTTGAATAAAATTTGACGTCTACGTGTTGTCTCCTTTCTTTACTCCCCCTCCACGCCCTATTCCTACACAATATCTCACAGTATTTTTGTAAAGAAATCTTCGTTTACTAATACGTTTCTATGTCTATTTTGGGTACGTAATGCTAATATATCATCTCGTATCATTTTATCATAACCATTTATTCGTATTTAGATTTATGTAAAACATAATTTTCGACAAAGCAATCTGTAAACTTGCACATGTGTCACTTGCATTTGTACAAGCAACATGTGTGTGGTCGTGACGGCCGTCTCTTACCATTAAAGCACGGTTCCTATAATCAACGAACCGTAAACCGTCAGTATAACCATTGATAGTTTGCCTAAAAGTAAAAAGCTTCATTGAAGCGTTACTCATAGTTACACAAAATGTTTGTGATTAAAATCGAAAACGAACGCCTGTAGTTAGATTTTATACTATTCGTACAAAAAACAACCATTCGTAATCAAATCGACTCGTTTCTTGAATATTGAAACTGGGCATAAGAGGTCCTTCTGCTCGTTCGCTAAGTTATAAGGTAAAGTGTGTGTGTGTGGTGGTGTCCAGACGCGCACGCGCCGGCGAGCCTGCTGAAGCTGTGGTACCGCGAGCTGTACGAGCCGCTGATCCCCGACGCGCTCTACGGCGCCTGCGTGGCGGCCGGCGCCGACGTGCCGGCCGCGCAGCGCGCGCTCGCCCGACTGCCGCCGCTCAACCGGCTGGTGCGTACCCGTATATACACTTCCTAGAGTGTACCGAAGACATTCAAAATTTAATTACCTGAGCTCTATTTCTTATTCCGGATTCAAAACTTATATCAGGGTTTAAACCATCCACATTTGTTTGAAATACCATGCACATACTATGAACATACCTTCTGACTTGACTTCATGAATCCTGGGTTAGATCCCCGGGTCGGATACCAAAAAGAAAATGTAACGTTACCCGGATTGGATATGTGCCCAGTTTATGTTAGGTTTGCCACCTATCATAATGTGACTTAATGTCTTCGACTAGTTGTGGGAACAAGGATACGGGTTTAAAGATACTTTTTTTAAGATCAAAAGTGAATATATACATTGTAGTTAATAGATTAATATATTTTCAGCTTCCTGTTCATTTTTAATTAGATTAGCTGAAGATCATTATACTGAGTTACTTAAGAGTAATAAAAAACTCCAACTATTAATTACATCATACGCCGATGCATAATTTATTAAGACACATATGCTGTAAAGTATTTTAACTAGAATTAAATTTAATTTACTTCTATTCCTGCTACAATACTTCCAGTGGAAGTCGTTATTGCATTAGTCAAATGTAAAGTCGCCAAGATCGTTAGTTGTGCAAACTACATTTTTATCCTATGCATATTAAAACAGTAAAACATTCAAAACTGCAGCTAATTTTTCATAACTGTTACTTTTGCAATTTTTGCTATTTAATAAAACTTAGTCTTTTCTTCCAGGTACTTACGTATTTAATAAGTTTCCTTCAACAATTCACTGCCCCAGAAGTAGTAAGCCAAACCAAAATGGACTCCGCCAATCTAGCAATGGTCTTCGCCCCGAATTGCCTCCGATGCACTGCCCAAGATCCTCGAGTAATTTTAGAGAACGCGCGAAAGGAGATGACCTTCCTCAAGACTCTCATCACGAACCTTGACACATCTCACGTTCAAGATCTGCTGTGACCGACGAATCTCAACCACTATAATAATAATGTCACAAGTCAGCTTTATTTCTAGCGTTGGTTTAGTCCGTCAATACATGATATTATTCTCAAGGCTTTACCAATAGGATTCTAAAGCGATCACTTCTCGCAACAGTATTGCATGTATACCAAATTTAAAATCCTAGGTCAATTCCCTATTGTTGGATAGTTATATAATATTGTGGTGTATACAGGCGATGTGTATAAATTTAGTAGTATTCAACATTCTTGTATATTTTTTATATTTTTGTACGCTATGTAATTTTATTTGGTTGAATCCAAAGATATTTAATGAAATGTGATTTTTTAGAATATTGTTAGGTGTGAACACGCGTTTTGTTATAGCGTTCGCGTGTTTATAATTGTCTTATTTGTACAGCGTGTAGGGAGAATTAGTTTAATGATATTATTTTATTTGTAAGGTCACCATGTGCCGTTCAATGTTAATGGCGTATTATTTTGTACAGTCGGAGCGAAAAATATTTGTTTGCTAACATTTATTTTTTTTACAAAAATGCCATGTACAGTAAGCAAACGAAATATCTGACCCTCGTACAATAATACATTCAATGTACTGTAAGGGGGTCAGGTGTTTCGTTTTGTTTAATGTAGCCAGTAGGCTGAGTACCAAGTATACAATATGATTTTTAAAACTTTCACTAACTGAAACTCATTGGCGTATGTAGTTCTCGGATCTGAATTCTCATCTAGATTTATAAGAGAAAGGCTTACCTCCATCAATATAATTATAAAAACTTAACTCAAAATGGGTAGTTTGTAATAGCAAATCCATACATGTTGAAATCTTTTTATCATTATAAATGTTTGTAATATACGCTACAATTTGCTATATAAATCTGTTAGTGAAAGAATTTTCATGATCGGTCATAATCGCATCAGTATTTCCCCTAAAAAGTGAGAAACTTCCCTTCTTTAAAATATTAGTATAGATTTCAATTTTCAACAGCAGTCTAACATTACTGCGATCTAGATGTTGTCGGAAGCTACAGCCGAGTACAAAAGCTATTTAGATATCAGGATAAAAAGTAACTCATGTCACTCTGCTGTTTCCTTACTATCTCAACATAGATCTTAAATGTTTCACCAAAACTACGTGTGATAGTACTAGTTGACGGAAATTAGGAGTCTCAAGCAAAAGAGAGTCTCAAGGACTTGGCGTCAAGATATGTACGTTTGTTTCAAATCCCTAAAATAATCATGGCAAGAGTATCTTTTTTAAATAAAACCGACGCGTGATTATCTGTTTGGTTGTCTGAAATTTACGCCTAATGTCAAAGAGTTACAAAGATCGTGGCGAAATTTGTTACTAGTGTACAATACGATCTAAAGACGGTTAGTTACTTTTTATTGATGATTGTTATTTAAAATTGATTTTCCCAAACCATATTTATTTTTTTATTTTACACTTAATTGTACACAGATATCATACATACACAGCTATCATACATACACAGCTATCATACATACACAGCTACACATAATAAAAAGCTTTTTGATTAATCGTAGTTTTTGATTAAAACTGCCATGATGTTGATCTTTGTACCTAGTATTTTATATATTTCACATTTAAATTCATTTATTCACGTTTAAATGTATTTTATTTTTTATACAAATATGGTAAATATGTCTATTCCAATGTAACATTCCATTTTTGGATAATGACTACAATATAATAGCTAGAGAGGCCTATGGGATATTCATTTAAAAGATAGTAAAATTTTGTTTGTAAAATATTTTGTACAATTGGTAATCGCCTTTGTATGTAGTGGTTCTAGTATTGGTGTTAACTATATGAGGTCTTGTATTCGATTTTCGTGTCAGGCAACTCAAAATGCGTTTTTTCAATTTTGTAGTAACAGCAACGTAGCCTGGGATTACATAAGTGCCAGGTTAAGGTTTGTCACATATCACATTGTGGGACTAAATACTTTCGGCTGATCGTGGGTGTCCTGGTAGTCTATCTGCCTATCTATTTAGGAACACGGCCGTGAAAATTTTTAGTAGTTTAAAAAAAAATAATTTTATATTTTTTGTCTCTTAGTCTTACCATTAAATTTTGTGTGGTAAAGGTGCTTCATTTTGTTGATTCTTAAATATCACAAATGTGATCACTATCAAATATGTCACTAAGACGTGTTCCTTGATCTTGCCTTGAAGAGTATTTTTCTTCCCCTCACGAATTTATTGTTTGGGCGCAGATTGCAAATAATTTAGGCTAAAATGATCTTTCAAAATGATACTACATAATGTCGTCTAGATGGAACCGACCAAATATTACAAAATTTTAATTACGAAATATTTTAAAAACACGGTATGAAAACTGCTCTGAGTTATAAATTGATTGGCAGCTATTTTTAATATTTTGTTCACAAGTTTTTGAAGATCTTTAATTGACAAGTTTTTGAGCTTTATCTAGTTTGTGGTAAAGCTTTATTTTATTTCCCTTTATAACTTAAACCGTATTTTTGTACTTTATGAATTAGTTGTATACAAAATCTTCCAAAAATATTTACCAGTTTTTTGAAATCTGAGTATCTCAAGCTGTTTGACTTCAGGGAGTTAGAAAGTGTTAAATATTTAAATTTAGTCACTACAATAAAAAAAAGTAATCAATTCTATAAAAAAATTATAAAAAATAAATACAAATAAAAATAACATACTTTTTCAAAAGCAAAATAAATGATTACATTATTAGAGCTAGATTATTAAAGCTCTCTATATGTCTTCTTTGAAGTGACACGTCGACAGGCTTTATACAATCTAAATGTGCTGATTCGTTCTCATGAATATTTAAAATTAGACCTTTTGTGAATGGATTTTTATGTGTATTAAATACTAATAGTTCACAAAGTCCTTTAAATAAGTATGAAAACCTAAACACGATAAAATACAAATTTATTAGTCCAAAAATAATTTGTATTTCATTGTACACACTCTAGAAAAAAATGTAAACTTTCTTAAAAAAAACACTTTTTGACGTTCTCGTCTCTAGAAAGAATTAATTATATTAGTTTCTGTTTAAGATATTACAAATAAAATGTGGGTAATCCTTAAACATTTGAATGAAGAATGTACATATCTAAGTATTTTTCTTAAACCTAAAATTTTATTTTTTAAGAAATAAATGAAAATATCTCTTTAAAATATTTGCAGGCGCGTACGCTGCGGATATATCTATATTTAATTTAAGGAATTTTGTGGACTTTAGTACCTATAAAAAGATCTAGTTTTATATATTTGGGAGGACGAATCGGCAAACTTGGAACGTATAAAACCTTCATGATACCTTTTCTTATTATTATATACTGTTTTTGTTTATTAAAATAACATTTGCTTTAATTAATTTTAACCGCCTACTAATACTATAAGTTTAAGCCGAATTTTTTATGTATTATATTTCCGACTGATTTTAATCAACATAATATAATTTTATTAAGTAATTAATTATGAAGAAAAATTTAAAACCTACAAATATCTTTAATGTGATTTAAACTTTTATAATTTGTATTTTTTTTATTAACTTTCATTCAAATTTGCAGAAAATGTTGAGGTTGTTGTACGTACTAAAGTGTGTATACAGCCTAAAGCTGCAAAGTCAGGGCTTAGAGTATCAATATTTTTAGAGCAAAAGTGAACTCTAAGGTTTGTGTGTATCGTTTTCGGGCCTTATGTTGACAATCGCCACTAAAATGTGACTAAATGCATAAAACTTGAATACACATTTTTTGTTTCTTTCTTTAGTTTTTGGCATAGCGTTAGCATTTGCCATAAGTCAAGTTGAAAATTGCATTGAGTTACCCGATTTAACAAAATCAGTTTCAAATTATTCAAAATTAGTCATAAGTCGTCAAAGAAAGTTATGTCGGGGTTTTGAGTAAAGTGGTGGTCACATTACTCAAGCTCATTTAATGAGATTGGGCGGCTACGAGGAATTACACGGTAAACTAATTTCTTAATGAGTATTTCATTTGTGCACTTTCGCTGAACAAAATTGTAAAAAATGCCACCAAAATTGACTAACTTCACTCAATATAAAAATGAAATTCAATAGCTATGCTATAAAAAACTGCGATCATATTTATTCTCGATTGCGCCAAAACTCTTGAATAAATTTACGGACGACATATACCACGGATCTCTTGTGCTGTGCAAGTTGACCCATGATTTAAACTTTGAAGTGTTCTTACCTTAATTTTAAATATTAAGAGCCTTGTAATGTGCCATAGTGAATATTAAAGTCGATAATTTTTTTTTGAATTTCTCTTTTGTAATAGAGAAATCAATATTGTATTTTTACGAAATAGCAGTTATTAGAAGTTCCACATGTTAACTACCGTTGTGAATAAATCTGACTTAAATTGTAACGATTGAAATTATAAATATATAGTAGTTTTACGTACTAATTAGTATCTGCAGCTATTATATATGGAATTTCCAAATATTAAAATGCAGTTCTAACTTAGGATCCGATTAGCTATTTACAGTAATTAATAAATGGATGTCCAAATATTTTAATGACAGTTCTTAGTGTATTTGGCAACCGTACTGGTAGGTACAAATGTAATCAATTCTTTCAGGCGATAATTAGCAGCTTCAGATATTTTGAACGTTAAACCTCTTACCTGAATGTAGCTCTGTAGATTAAGATGGACACTAAAGGCTTCGGCTAAACCTGCGCAACCAAAGAGAATGTGAAAGCGTCTACCGCTGACGGACACTGTTCATATACGTCGGTTGCACGATCGCGATACGAGAACACAGTGCAAAGCGGGTCGCACGCGTCTTTTAATCGGATATGAACGTCTCGTGATATTTTAATATTGAATGTCATGAGAATTTTAAAATTCTAATGATAAATATAACAATAAAAAATATATAGTAACCTGATATGACGTTAAATTACCATTTCGTTAATCAAGGGTAAGCGTTCACCTCTAACTTATCATCATTCATTCATTCATTCACTCACATTTTCATTCATTCATTTACTCACAGAAACCTGTATTTGTATGACGAAAAAACATGTCCGTATTCCTGAACCTCGGTGCTCACTAAATTTATTACAGTAAATAATTTTATAAGTATTTCTTTGTATTAGTAAGAAAACAAAAAAAAAATTTATTTGCGGAATATGAGTGTTACAAATATGTTATAAAATTATTTAAGCGTTCCAACAAAATCTACCAACTTGTGGTGTGCAAATATTTGTGTATCATCGCAGCGTGGTGCGGCTTCAGTAAAATTTGACTAAAAATTATGTTAAGGTTTCGCATGGTAGTCGCTCAGGTGTGCACGTCAGTTTCGCGTTGTAGAAGCTCCCGCTTTGCGTCCCGCGTCCCGCCCTCTTGAGGTTTGACCGAGGCATTAGTGTCTAGGCTAGAGACAAGTTGTTCTTAGCAATAAATAATAAATGTCTTCATAATAACATAAGATAATATTATTTTACAAATTGGCTGAATAATGGAGTTAATTTGTATATTTTTTTTAATAGCCTAGAAAAGAACTGATATTTTTACGGGGTTAAAAATAATTAAAAATGGATTCTCGTGGCTTATTTATACCTCTCTCTGACGCTGTTTATTACCGTAAAGTTTGCTGCCTTTGACCAGAATAAATTATTGTGCAGTCTCAAGAGATTTGGAAGCTTATTAAGTAGGCGATTGCGCGGTGCTAAATTAGTAGAACAGGGAGCTTTAATACGGATAAAAAAAATAAAAACTATGTTTTCGTATGCATTCTAAAATTGACATTAAAACGCAAATTTTGTCCATTTGATTCCAGGTGGGAGTTCACTTTATTGAATATTAATGAATACGGTAACACTTTGATGTAGTGCTATAGTTGCGAAACGAAAGATTTTTGGCTTCGAGGTGAAGCGAAAATAAAGAGGTATTCGATAATTATCACGCATATTTAAAATAGTTATGAACCTGAAGCTACATCTAACATTGTGTTGACGGGTATGTTTGATTATTTTTAATGCGATCCTTAGAGACGGCCTGTTTAGTAATTTATTGTGGTTGATGGTTGCCGGCTCGTGGACTATAAGTGCAAATGATATTAATTACAGCTGTTTACTAATTAGTGGAATTTGGAGAAGTTAATTGCAAAAAGCTGATTTTCCGCTTACCTGTAATATTAGAAACACGTTAAATGAAGTATATGTATTTTAAAACATTCATTATTAGAGGTTAAAAGATGTACAAAGCATTTTATAGACTATTTGAAGAGAGTTGAAAAAACGCTGCATTTATATATTAGGGAAAAAGGTCTATTGGATGGATTATTGGAACGATTATGTTGTTATTTCAAATAGTTAGTCTTTGGGGTGTGCAAGAGTTTAAAACTGTTTCTGAAGATGTTTAGATGTAATTACTCATTTTATTGAGAAACAGCACAAATACGGATAAAAATTACAAAAATATACGCTTTTCTATGAGGTTAAAAAATCTCATCTTTTACATACTTCAGGTCACAATTAATTAAGATTTTATATAGATAAGTGAATTAAGTGCCGCAAAAACGATTAAATATCATAATATAAATATTTATAAAAATAGATTTATATTATATATGTATGAGAAAACATATTCCCCATAACTTCTAAAATTAGGCTTTTAAATAGTGGTTTTAGTGGAAGTAAAACTATGAAATTAGATAGTTTTATTAGTCACTACTTAATTACTAAAATTTCATATAACTGGTTGCTTAACTGTGTGCCGAAAAAATATAATTTAGTAAATTGCTGACCAGTTTAAATCTCGTGCCATATAATTTAGAAACGCTATATTCGAATATCCATATCCTATGGCAGTATAAACTGTATTGCAACAATTACATCACATTTTTGTATAAAATATTTTTTCCTTTTATTTTACTGTGGACTGTTATCTAATTGTATTATAAGATTGTGAATGAGTTGTAAGTAAAATAGGTAATATAGCCGTTATTTCTAATAAAAAGGATTGTGATGCCCAATAAGCACAAGTTGTGTTTGTTTATTTTGTTTAGGTACTTACTACTTATCAGATATGCACATTTTGCGCTTATATTTTTGGTAGCGTAGTGAACATAAAGTAGTAAATTGTATACTGAATTACTAGTTATATCTCGATATGTAAAGATGTAAATTGCTTATAAAAAACGCAATAATATTTCAATAGTTATATATAATATTGTATATAATATGGCTTACCTACTTTTTTGTTACACAGGACAATACCTAATGCCTGCGATGTTCATTATAAAGGCTATCAAGTTGACCGGAGATATAAATATATCAAAATTATCCGTTGAATCCGAATGCCAAAAATTTGTTTTATTTTACAATCCCTGTTATGTAAAAAAACGGTTGTCTGTCAAGTCGATTTACTGACGATAGTTGAACATGACAACGTCATAGTCGAAGATCCGAAGTTAGGTCGACCTACACCGAGCTGATAATAGGATGAAACCAGTTTTATAGCGAATTTAGTATATCAGAAAATATATTAAAAATGGGTTGCCTAAAAAATTCCTGGACATTTTTAGTTTATTTTTTAAAATCTTTTTTATTCATTAATTGGTGCAATGTTAAGATTTTATCCAGACTTAAAGTAGGAATAAGACGAAGTTGCAGAAGTTGGGTTTGCCGTTGTTTATCTGGATTGCGAGGTATAAACACATAATTGTCGATGCTAGTTTTTCATGAGATCGGATAATAGGAAAAAAATATATCAACATATTATGTGCAGTTTAATTACAATTTTTTATTACAATTTAAGTTGATATTAAGGGTTGCCTGAAAAAAAATTGAAAATGTTAAATTTTTTTTAATGATTAAAAATATTCGGTCCAGGATTTTTTTAGGAAACCCATTTTTCATAAATTTTCTGATACTTATACTAAATTTGCTATAAAACCGGTTTCATCCTATTATCAGCTCGGTGAAGGTCGACCTAACTTCGGATCTTAGACTATCATAAGAACGGAGGCCGATTGTACTTCTTTGTCGCTCGTGTGCGTGCAGCCGGCTCCATCAAATTATAAGACGTTGTCACTTCAAAAAAGTATTAACTGAATTAAAAAAGGACGTCAAATAGGTAAGTACTACTCATGTGTAAAGATTTTGATTGTGTCAGATAACGAAAAAGCACATGGCTCTCTTGATGACAAAATACAACCGCGGCCCAATTCTGACACATATGCCCAGAGAGATTAATAGATGGTATAGGTATGTCGCTGCGATTTTGGATCAACAAAAATATCAAAGCAACAAAATTCTAGAGGCCAATGTTAATAACTTATCTACAGATAAAGATAGGTCTTCTAGAGCTTTGTTGCTAACATCGTTGCTAAGATGTTTAATATTAGTCACTGAAAAATAACAGTGGTTGCATGTTAACTGATTTAAAGCAGCCCTACCGCTTATCGTAGATAGGTTATTAATATTGCCGTAATCTTCATTGATAGTAATTCCGCTGTGCACCAACTACACAACTACACTTTTTAAGTGCATGCTATATTTTTCCAATAAAAAAATAGATGTAACAGTCATGTCAGATTAGATAGATCATGTCATGACAGACATGGTCAATCTTTCACGTTTATTTATCTTTATATTAATACGTGATGCCAAAACTTTGGACCCCTTTTTACGAAATATAAATAAAATTTGGCACACTTAAAGTTTATGTGTATGAAAAGTGCAGAACGCTAATATTTATCAATAATAATGCTTATAAAGTACATTAAATCAATAAATAAAACATTACTCACATTACCATGCATTTCAAACACACAAACAAATATATTGATGATAACGATAAAAGATCACAGATGGCGCACTATAAGGTTTGGAAACAAAGTAGTTGGTCTTGAGAAATGAACAACAAGATATTAAAATTAATTATGGTCGATTTTCGACCAATGGGCGACTACTAGTAGGTAATAATTATTTTTCAAGGAAATTAAAAGTCTAGTAATGTCATGTACAAACTAATCTCACAGCGCTTATCGTCTTTTGTCTCTTTCGATTGCTACCGTTGAAAGAAGATAGCGACAACTTAAAATCAGTTTAATTAGTGTGAACAAAATTATAGAGTGACCTTGTTAATTTATTTAGAATCGTATTTCGATACCTAAAGCTGCATTCATATATCAGATAAGGTTTTATATTGTTGGAATATGTGTTTTTTCTGAATCGGTTAGGATCTTATTTTCATTATTTTGAAGATAAAAGACAAAATAACTGAGTTAAGTAAATAAAATGCTGTTTTAAGAAGAATAATTGTTGAAGTTGTTTGTTGTGTAACAGCGTAATAGTATCTTTTGTTTCTTTAATTCATGAGAAATTTACCAATTACTCAAAATGAAAGAAGTTGTTAAAGTAATTGAAAGAGATAAAGTAAATGTTTTTGTACACTTTTATCAGCTTATAATTATTTTAAATTGTGATAATTGTTTAATATACTTACCCACTATTACATATAGGCATAGCATTTGTTATAATAACTGAAATACTTAAAGCAAACGATTTTGTAAAAACTTTCATCTGAATAGGCTTTTTCAAATTGCGTCTATTGATAGTGAAGGTAACATGTTTCAAATGTTAAATCGTTTTAAAAACATATTTAAAAAAGAAAATAAAATGAAAAAATATAAAAATGTAGTTGAAGCTTGTCAACTATTGGAATGGCTGAGTAAATTGATCGGAGTGTCGGTATTTACTACGAAATGCATTCCTGGAAATATCGTTACTACGACATTTTCTCGATTTGGTTTTGGGATGTTCAGCATTTTTATTCTGATTTATTTTTATTCAATTTATGAAATGTTTGTGGATAACCAAGGCATTGTACAAGAGTATTACAGTACAAAATTACAACATTATGGCGAGACTGCTGAAAGACTTATCACCACTGCTTTTGTACTGTACGCCTTTTGGAAGATACCTTTTGATTTGTGTGGAAGAGTTGAATATGCTCAACTATTGATAGACATAGACAAAGCAATAGAAGGATTAGGTGATTACATGGATTATACTAATCTGAAGTATTTGCCGCTGCTACTTCTAATGTTTCAATCTATTATTAATGTTACTCGAATTTTAAGTGTCTGGTTGACGGTATCACAAGTACCCGTTCAGAAGCTTTATCATATGGTTTACTTTGATAATGTTGTTTTCATAATGACATCACATTATTGTTTGTATTTGTATATGATACATGCGAGATACAAAAAATTAAATAAGATACTTCAAGATATTCAAGGGAAAAAATGTCACGAGTTGTTTATGTTTCGCATCAGGGATCAGGAACTAAGTGACAACGCTGTGAAATTGCAAGACAAATACATCGCTGAGAAAATGAGGAAATGTGGAGTCATATATGGTCTTTTGTATAAAGCTACAGCAATTGCCAATATAAGATTTCGGATATCGGTATGGGTAATTTTGGCAGTATGTCTATTCTTCATTGTATTCTATCTTTACTATTTAATGGAAGCTACTGCGTCTGGTTTGTTTCATGACCCAAGGAGGTATCTTCATTTTATCTGTTTCGTGTCATGGCAAATAACATTAGCATTAACGACGATATTTCTTCACATAAGCTTCAGTGAAAGTACAGTTAAAGAGGTAAGTTGTTTTTACAGACCGCACTGTAAAAAAATCGAGCTTGAAAAACTTGACAATAGTATGACAGTCACATTAAATTTTCCAGCATCATGCTAAATGAAAATATTAAAAAATACTTTGAATAGTGACATCCCATTTTTTCGAGGAATTCATTACATGCTTTAAAAACTATCATGATGAAGTTTGGATCATCGTGAATTCAGAAGCTATCGGGCAGTAGAAGTTTATTAGATTAGGCTAGGGTATTTATTGATATACTGTCAGGGGTGTGACACAATCCTAAACCTAAATTACGTAGTGAAATACCCAGCCTATGTTTAGGTTTGCTTTTTCTAATTTTTTTTATATTAAAGAAAGGCAAAAGATCAGACCCATTTCTAGAAGGTAAGAAACAACGTCGTGTAGGTATGATATGCAGAAAGTAAGCTTAAGTTTATCGCCTACCTTATTTTTTTCGGCCAATCTTAATAACCTGTCTAAGATAAGAGATCCTGCTGTTTTAGATCAGTTGACAGGTAACTGAGGTTATATGTCAATGATCAACTCTAGAAGGCCTGTCTTTATCTGTAGATAGATTTTTAATAGTGGCCGTAAATCGGAACATGGCTGACAATTAACGCGATAGATATTGTAGAGGCGGTAGTAGCAATCCGTGCTTGTTGTTTTCGAATAGTCTACAAACTAAATTGTGTGATTAGGGTATAAAGCTAATGACTAATGAGCGTTAGAATTTTTTCAAACGGATTAAAAGATGGAACAAGGCTCACAAATGTCCTGATATCTGTAAATGACAACCACGACTTATGTAAACACTAAGCCGTCTTATTAAGCAACATAGACTAAAGTACTCCAAGGTTTAATCTGGTATTCTTACGCTGTGATA
>NJDC01001459.1:80248-90537 GCA_002245475.1 Calephelis virginiensis
TTCATGAAGTTTGGATCATCGTGAATTCAGAAGCTATCGGACAGTAGAGGTTTATTAGATTAATTAGGCTAGGGTATTTATTGATATACTGTGAAATACCCAGCCTATGTTTAGGTTTGCCTTTTCTAATTTTTTTATATTAAAGAAAGGCAAAAGATCAGACCCATTTCTAGAAGGTAAGAAACAACGTCGTGTAGGTATGATATGCAGAATGTAAGCTTAAGTTTATCGCCTACCTTATTTTTTTTCGGCCAATGTTAATAACCTGTCTAAGATAAGAGATCCTGCTATTTTAGATCAGTTGACAGGTAACTGAGGTTATATGTCAATGATCAACTCTAGAAGGCCTGTTTTTATCTGTAGATAGGTTTTTAATAGTGGGCGTAAATCGGAACATGGCCGACAATTAACGCGATAGATATTGTAGAGGCGGTAGTAGCAATCCGTGCGTGTTGTTTTCGAATAGCTTACAAACTAAATTGTGTGATTAGGGTATAAAGCTAATGAATGAGCGTTAGAATTTTTTCAAACGGATTAATAGATGGAACAAGGCTCACGAATGTCCTGATATCTGTAAATGACAACCACGACTTATGTAAACACTAAGCCGTCTTATTAAGCAACATAGACTAAAGTACTCCAAGGTTCAATCTGGTATTCTTACGCTGTGATACTAACTGTAATATTTACTTATCTCTCAGTTTAATCTAGTTTTATAAATAAGACGGAAGGTATTACAGATCGTTGTTAAGTGGCCGGGTATTTAGGCCTGCACTAGGCACTAATGGGTTTGTTAGTAATAAGTAATGGTACCTACACTTTACTTGTGCTCACCTCATACTAGCTTCCAGGCAGTGGGGCAGATGGCATATCTCTATCTCTACGCCATGACAAGAAGATGGTAGAAGAGTATATAGAGTGAGACAATGAGGTATTAGGTTTTCCCCGTGTTGGTCCGGGCTTCTTTGCAGAATAGACCATCTTCCTTCCTGCCAGGCAGCTCGTAAAAGGCTATAGGCTTTCCGTCACTAACACCGTGACATCTGACTAGGTGGTAGAGTTTTGCAGCGACTCACCTGGATTGGTACCACCGCCTTACCTATTCTTGGTGCCATAGTACGTGTTCCGTTTCGGAGGATAAGGTAGCCGGTAAACTTACTTTTGCTCGAGGCCTCAAGTTGGCAACACACCATTACTACCTTTGGTGTCTCTAGGCGGCATGAATTTCTTACCATCAGGAAATCCGTCTGCTTGTTTGCGTTTCAATATCATAAAAAACTAGGTATAGCTTGTGATTATTTACAGGCTCAAAAAACATCACAAATAGGACATGAGATCATAAATTCCGATTTCGACGCAGTTGTGAAGTCAGAGGTAAGTCGATCATGAGTAAGTTATCCATTCTAATATTATAAATGTGAAAGTTTGTCCGTCTTCGTATTATGCTTATACGTGGTGGTAGTGGACGGTAGATAGGACTAAAAATTAATCTACCTTTAAAATAATATATAACAAATTATGAAACTTATGTTCATAAATAAATAAAATGTTTATTAAAATGTTAATAAGGGCTGTGATTTAAATGTACATTTTTATAGAAATATGTAACTTCTTAAAATTAACTAAATATTTGCACACCACAATGTGGTAGAATATGTTGTATTCTTAAATATCTTTATAACAACTTTTTAACACACATATTCCGCAAATAAATAATTTTCATTTCATTTCATTTCATTTCACGGCTAAACCGCTGTACCGATTTCGATGAAATTTGATACGTATTTAGTTCAAACATAGGCCACTTTTTTTGAAATGTTAACTTCCATCTTACTAGCGCAGATTCTTATCCCGGCATTCCAATAGCCCACCATATGCCTATCATACTTTTGCTGATTTTCCTTGCCATTAAGAAACCCGTTTTTTCTCTCATTCTCCTGAAGATGGCGATAACACCATTGAAGTTACTAGTGCATCGATATCTTATAATGACTGACAATGATTCATTGCAGGTATATTCCATTACACAAGGGCGGGAAATGATATACTGAGTTGGTTTGGTACTCAAAGCATACTTTGACCTTAAAAATAAAAGTCACTAATTTTGTGTTGTGTGTGTGTGTAAAATTTAGTGTTTATAGTTTGTTCTTACCATTACGAAATCCGTTTGCTTGTTTTCTTGCCAATAATTCCTTGCCAATATAGAGGAACAGTAGCATATTTGGAATACCAGTTTGTTTTTTTGAGAATAAATTAAAAGAAAAAAGGGATAGCTCAATAAAAATAGATTTATTATTTGCAAACTCTATTAAATTTTAGTATTTAATACCATCATATACTTCGTACAAAAGTCAGGAACCTTATCAAGAAACAAAAAAAACGTGAATTTTCTTTGAGGGCAAGTAATTTGGAGTACAGAATTCAAAATTATATTCACAGTTTTCATTAACATATTGTTAAGACTTTAACTTAAAAATAATAAATTTCAAATCTTTGTAACAGTTTAGTAGACAAAGCAGCCTGTGTGGTTTTACTTTTACCTTATCCTTTTAGCCAGTAGGTATCGTTGAACAAAACCATTCTTAAAAGTATTTTGTAAAACACTTAGCCAGTTAATAAGCAAAACTTAATTAATGCTTACCTACCGTCAACCGGGGTTACTTTGAACTGGTTTTAGAAGTTATTTCTATGTAACTTTTTATTTAAAGGTAGAAAATCATCCCGGTTTGTTCCAATAGAGCAATGTGTCCTTTGGCTATAAAATGCATACAAAAGTTGAGCCTTACTTCACTCCAAAATTTTTATATATTTTTTTAAATTTCCTGTCAAACTTACCCCGTGTGTGGGGTTTCTTTAACATGGCCTTAAATTGAGTGTATTGTCATAGATATCTAGGGTGTGGGTTACATTGACATTATTTTAATCAAAAAAACAATATTTTTAGTTTAATCGTGTAAATTAAATGAAAAACTGTTTTTATTCAATCTAATTAACGATTTTTACTAATGAAAATCTTTACAAACATATTCCTTCTTTTGTTATAAGGGGCCATCCATAAATTACGTCACGCGAATTTTAGAACTTTTCGACCCCTCCCCCCTTGTTATAGGTTGTCACATTTTTAGAACCCCGTCCCTCTGAATGTGACGTCACACATTTTTCAAACTTATGCATGCATCTAAAAATTATCAAAAGAAAACAGTTATTTTCATTTTTTTACTTATTTTTATTAAATAATCTTTAATAAAATAAGTCAAATATTTCTGATAACAAATAGAATAAGCGACTAGTAAGGAAAGTGGAAACAATAAGCAACTAATTAATTAACTAAAGCTTGTAAATGTTAGTGTCTCACTTGCATTACAACATGGCTCAAGGAATCGAATGTTGTTACGGAAGAAATAATCTTATAGCGAAAGTGCGAAATTATTAATAAATATAGATTGAGAATTTTTTAAATTAAAATTAACTGTTAAAAGTTTTTTGTTCACATATAAATTTCGTGTTCTAGTATTTTATAATGTAACGTCACAAAGCTTTCGATCCCCCACTGCCCCTTGTCACATAATATCACATTAAGATGATACCCTCCCCCCCTATTAACGTGTGACGTAATTTATGGATGGCCCCTAATAGTACTGTCATTAGCTTTTTTCTTACGATGATACTACTATTACTTAATCAGTCTTTAGTCAACTTTTGAGATCACAGTTCGTTGCATTACAATATGTGGCATGTACACCCAGACTGGAGCACTGAAGTAAAATCTAAAATCGCATTTACAGATGTAGCTAAGATTGTGCGAGCGGCGCGAGGGCGCGTTAACAGGGGTTTCTGACGTAATGTTAAAGTAGCCTCAAAGAACTGTCAAAGTTACCCTTGAAGTCAAAGTAACTCCGGTTGACGGTACTCCACTAGAAAATTTTCAATATCTTGACCGAAAACCGGCTCTTGTCTAATAAATTTATTCATTTCCGATTCAATCGGAAAATCTTTAAAACTGACAAAACGAAAATGTGTTGACCTGTGAATGTTTAAGTGTTTAGCGGGCTATAGATATCCCAATTCCCATACTCTTTTCTTCAATGGCGGCAATAGCAGCGGCCATTTCCTCTTTCTCCAGCCTTTTTCTCTTTTTTATACTTGAATTATTGTCATTTCTAACAAAACAGGAGAATTATTATTTACTTAACAAATATGAATAACATTTGGAATATTCCAAATTATGTTCATTTTTAGTTGACCCAAATTAACTACATACCTACCTACCTAACCCTTGTACATAAGTCTTTATAATTTGTGATCTAACCTAAAACGGCATGTCAAATTTTCAAATCTAAAAATATTCATAAAACGAAAGTCAAATAATTAACTAAAAAGGTCACATAACAGTTTGAATTATTACAACAAATATTTTTACTTATGAGAGAAAATAATTATCATTGTTTGCACAATTACTAAAAAAGTTTTTAAATTTGTCGTTTTGTTGCCTCGGGGCTGGTAGCCGGAATGTCAAAATGGCATCCTGTTTTTAATGCTACATGTCATAGTGTGCCTTACAATGTTATTATTGCGGCAAAAAAACATGGATGATGTTAATAGTTATTTAGATACTGAAGTATTCTAAATTGTGTGTGTCGTGGGTGCCCTGGTTGTGTCTCTGCCTACCAATTCGACGATACGGGCGTGAAGATACTTAAAGTATTCCAAATTAACTGCATTATCCCAAATATGTTGCAGTTCCTCTACGAGTTGTCTGTCATTACTTCCATGTGACTGAATCGGCGGTCCTTTCTCATTTAAACACCTACACTTTCTTTCAATTCCACTCTTAGTGGAATCTTACTGTTAAGAATGCTTACAGCGAGCGTTACTCCACAGACTTTCCGTAGCTCTCTCATTTCGAGCGCATTTATCCTATTCTCTTGCTTTTTCTGACATACTCAACTCTCGCTTCCATATACAACAACGTTGGGATACGAGCAGAATTTAGCAAAAATCATTGATTGTTCATGTCCTACTAACAAAATGTTAAAAATTCGTTAGTACTGTGTCCAATAGTGCCAAAAACGACATCCAATTCTAGTTTCCAATTGGCATGAAATTAAGATTTCAGTAATAACGCTACAGGCATCTAATTTTTCTTTCTTTAGGCTTTGGCATATACGTTAGTATTAGTCAAGTAGAAATTTGCATCAAATTTTATATCAATTTTGTTGTACTGCATGTCAGGCTCTTGGGTAAAACGGTGGCCTCATTACTCAAGCTCATGTAATGAGATTTGGCGGCAACGAGGAAATACACGATACGCCAATTTCGTCATGATTATATCATTTGAGCACTTTGACTGAGCAAAATTGTACAAAATGCCACCAAAATTGACAAATTTCACTTAATATTAACACGAAATTCAATAATTATGAAAAACTTCGACCATCTTTTCTCTCAATGGTGCCAAAAAAACTCGGCATCTAATCTAGAATACGAATTTACACCTGGGTCTGACTTACCTACTAGCCATTTGCTGGTTTAGTCACCTAAATTATTTTATTAGCAGATTTCCCCGTGTGGGTCAAGGCTCCTTTGCAGAATAGACCTTCTGCCTTCCTGTGCTAGGCAGCTCGTAGACGGCGAGCATAGGCTTACCGTCACTAACATCGTGACATCTGACTAGGTGGTAGAGTCTCGCAGCGACTTGCCCGGATTGGTACCACTGCCTTACCTATTACTGCCGCCATAATGTCAGCGCTTGCCGTTGATGTGTTCCTGTCGGAGGGTAAGGTACTTTTGCTCGAGGCCTAACACCCCGGCCTTAGGTTGGAAACCCACTATTTCCACCTTTGGTGTTTCTAGATGGCGTGAATTTCTTACCATCAGGAAATCCGTCTGCTTGTTTGCCTTCCAATATCGTAAAAGAAGACTATGAAGTAGTTCCACCGTGACATCAGAAATTCTGTGCATGAGGAGCAAAATTGAGCGCGAGGGCTAACTCCCTACGTTTTCTTACTCTTTATTTTATAATTCAATTTTTAATTACATGATACTCCCTAGATTTTCTCACGTATTATATTCTAATAAAACACGAATTTCCTTTGTAGGCACTACATTTATCGTTACAAGTGATTCATCAAACACCGATTTTCTCTGGATGTGGACTGCATAAACTCGATTATGAACTTGTGTTAGAGGTCAGTCATTATGCGTTAAAATGAGGAGGAATAAAAATTATTAGTTGTGAAAAATAAGAAAAGGGAAATTCTACTCCACACCACCGAAATCCTACCATGGGGCAAATGAAAATCAATTTTGCAGTAACATGAATTTTACAAGTTTTTACAAATTATTCTCTTTGTAAATTAGGCAATTCTAGTTGAAATAATTTTAAGAAACTCATAGTCATTTAAATAGATTCGTAATAACGGACAAAGCAAAACGAATAAAATAAAATATTTTCTTAGGAGGCGTATTTTCTGTTTGTTCTTTAGAAAAGAGCAAGATTATTGAAAAGAAAATACGGAGACGAATTTCCTCATAAGAAATGTACGTCACCAGACACCAAACACGATTATGGCGGTAAAACGATGAATAAGTACTAGGTATATTACCTTATGTCGTAGAGAGGTGTAGCAGAAGTATAACTGTACATAAGTAAACTGAAATCTTAATATCTTTGTAAATTTTGAACTCAAACTGTTTAAAAAACCCACCTTGTCACCGCCTTGCAATCTCTGAACAGAACAGTTAGGTTACCTACTCTACTCTTTTTTTAAGATGGCAGTCCCTTGTCCTTTTTTTCGACAAACATCCGTCAAATGAGCAATGATTTAAACTAGCCATTCTATTTTAAACGTATTATAAAACTTTTAATAAACATACGTGTGAGCTCTGTGCGGCGAATGGCGTCGTCAGAACGTAAGACGGCGCATTGCGCATGCGCGAATAAGACGGCGCGAGATCTAAAATAAAACGTAGACTCATTACCATTATTGTATTGCTTAGATATTTCCGGAGAGTATATGATGCGCAATGGATAATACGCCGCAATATAACTACCATTATTTTTTTGTTGTTTGACCGACTTCAAGAAGTCAAGTCCGACTCCGAACCGCTAGACCACAGAGACGATTATGCATAGTTGCATTGTAACACATACTAATATAGAGATTTGTCTTACATTGCACTCGTACCATGATGTTTTAAGGTGATGTTTCTGTTGATCTGTTATTAGCGATTCTTGTCCCTTAATATAGTTTTTCAAGGCAGCGATTTCTATTGCAATTTCATGCTCTTGCAGTCTTCTATATTATTATTTTTTTGACATAAACTGGTGATGGCTGCACAGTAACATCCAATCTTGGAAGAAAACTAATATTGCCTTTTTCTAATTGTATATATCAAGTGATTCATATACCGACGTCTGCTTGAATTGTAATATTAAACAAGAGAAATGGAGTGTATAAAAAATCCTTTAGACATGTCTGTTTTGTTTTCAGGGTTCACGCACCGTAGTTACTTTCCTCGTGATAATGCTGCAGTTCGTAACTCCTAGTGGACACCAACAATAGTTGAGCTGCTCCAACATTTATGCTTACCTACAACTACAATTAAATACAATTCCTAACTTTCGCCATTCGTTTAAAGGTTTAAATTGCAATTAAAAGATAATTATGACTATCTTACTGTTAACTACCTTCCGGCAGCCACGAATCTTGTGATTATTTGATTGTTTTTTTTAATTATTATTATTCTGCTGTTCGGAACTGAGACGAATTTAAAAAAATAAATGTCATTTAAATCGGTCCAGCAGTTCTCGAATTAAGTGTTATCACAAATCCGTTTTAGTTTTATGTAAGTAGGTACCTAAAGATGAGGGGTAGATTGTTTCCAAAGGTTTCAAAATTCCGATGTGGATACGTCATGTAAGATAAGGTACATAAAAAATTGTGAATTATTACCTAAGCGTAACCTTACAAGCACAAGAGGGATCTTCTTAAAATGTATATTGGAGTATTGACCTTTCTAAAAGATAATTATGAAATATCGGCGTGGTACTGAAGTTGGAGTCTTTTTTTTGAAGTTTTAGACCGCTTAAATAATTTTATTCTTATTTAGATAGCTAAAAAATACTATATCGCCTCTGTGGTCTAGCGGTTCAGTTGTTGGACTTGACTGCATGAGGTCCCGGGTTCGAATCCCGGGTCGGGCAACAAAAGATAATTGGGTTTTCCCAATTTTCCAATGAAAAAAAATGTTGCTCGGGATAGGATACGTGCCCGGTTGGCGATAGGCTTGCCATCTATCACATTGTGGGACTTAGTATCTTCGGCTAGTCGTGGGTACCGTCGTGGTCGTGGTTGTGCCTCTGCCTACCTCTTCGGGGATATGGGCGTGAAGATACTAAAAAAACTACGTGGCTAAAAAAAGATAACCTCTTTTATTTTTTCTCTTTTTCCGCTTTCTCGAATCCTATTGATTTGTATGTTCATTTAGGAGCGTTTGTTACAGTGTATTTATATATTTGCACTTTAATCGTTCTTACCCCAGTAAAACGGCACTAGATGTAAGAATCTATAATAAAGTTGATTACACATCGGAATGGTTATTTACTTTTAAAATTCGCCTAATAATGAACTGAGTTGATTGTTGCTAACCTTATCACTTTCTAACATAAAAAATATGTTATTGATTTTGATCACAATAATGAGCTTTTAGTCAAATTAGAAACCCAAAAAATATTTTCTCAAACCTTCCTAGAACTGTGGTTTCACTGTTGTTATGTAAGGTTCTGTAGACAGTGAGTATCTATATATTAATACGTGATGCCAAAACTTTGGACCCCTTTTTACGAAAATTGCGAGGACGCAGGAGCATAGAATTTGGCGCACTTATAGTTTATGGGTAGGAGAAGTGCAGAACGCTAATATTAATTCATAATAATGCTTATAAAGTACATTAAATCAATAAATAAAACATTACCCACACTACCATATATTTGACACACACAAACAAATATATTGATGTTGACGATAAAAGATCACAGATGGCACACTAAAAAGTTTGGAAACAAAGTAGTTTGTCTTAAGAAATGAAGATGGCGTTCCTATCAACAAGATATTAAAATTTTTTATTGTCGAATTTCGACCAATGGTAGACCCTTAGTAATTATTAAAAATTGACCGCACTAACTATTCAGGAAACAAAGTAGTTGGTCTTGAGAAATGAAGATGGCGTTCTTATCAACAAGATATTAAAATATTAAAATGGTCGACCAATGGGCGACCACTAGTATAGGTACACAATTTCATATCTTCACGATAAGTCTTTTGCGATGCAGAGAGTACCGAGTGCGAGGTGTCACGATTCTCACACATTGGTTTAGTTTCCTCCACATTGATTAATTACTCTTCACACATTTTCCGTGTGGGACTTGGCGTGAAGGTAGTATGAATGTTCATACAAATAAGCCGGTTTCGGAGACCCCTGAAACTACCCTCGGATAAGCGCGCTGTATGGTCATTGAGTGCCAACCTAGGTTTCCCCGGGTACCTACAACTATCCACATTCCACATGACCAAACTAAGGAAGCATGTCACCACATTCCACCGATTTTTGTGAGCGCTCTCATTTCAGCTGCCTTATCAAACTTGCTTTATCTCTCTGATCTCCTTCAAGTAACATTGGATAGACACCATGCTCCATAAAGTAACACCAGATTATGAAAAAACGAGTCTACCATCCTGACAAACTTTGCCTTAAAGTAGCTTATCTAGCACTCCATTACACTATTAGCGGTAGATATTTGCCAATGGAAACGAAGTCCATGTTTATGTCAATTGTCAAAAATTGTTATTTAAAGAAACCGACAACCACAGACGAAGAAGCGGTCGTCTACAGCAGAGCAGGCCAGGTGAAAATCAAGAAAAAAAATCGTTTTGTATAACATGTTAGAAACAAGAAAAGATTTTTTGAAAAAAGTGATTATCAATAGTTGATCTGGGTGCGTCGTGGCTTGCTAACATTGTTTCATGCCCAAGAAAACACTATATCCTTGCACTTATGTGACTTTAGAGAGCTTAGTTTTAGCGTAGCCTAGTAGTAGTGTAGTTATTTGGCCGTGAAATCGAAAAACGCCTTGTATTTCATTCATAAGTTTACGCCTTAATAATTACCAATGTTCTGCTTTTAATTGTATGAAGGCTAACACAATTATTTCACGTGAGTGACGTCTGTAATTAACCATACTAACTGTTCTGAGAAAACTTGTTAGCAAATTACAATGATTATCTGTT
>NJDC01001459.1:91377-105151 GCA_002245475.1 Calephelis virginiensis
GTGTCACGATTCTCACACATTTGTTTAGTTTCCTCCACATTGATTACTCTTCACACATTTTCCGTATGGGACTTGGCGTGAAGGTAGTATGTATGTTCATACAAATAAGCCGGTTTCGGAGACCCCTGAAACAACCCTCGGATAAGCGCGCTGTATGGTCATTGAGTGCCAACCTAGGTTTCCCCGGGTACCTACAACTATCTACGTTCCACACGACCAAACTAAGGAAGCATGTCACCACATTCCACCGATTTTTGTGAGCGCTCTCATTTCAGCTGCCTTATCAAACTTGCTTTATCTCTCTGATCTCCTTCGAGTAACATTGGATAGACAAGGGATAGACACCATGCTCCATAACGTAACACCAGATTATGAAAAAATGAGTCTACCGTCCTGACAAACTTTGCCTTAAAGTAGCTTATCTAGCACTCCATTCAGACTATTTCTTGCACAAATCTCCTTTCTACATTAGCGGTAGATATTTGCCAATGGAAACGAAGTTCACGTTTATGTCAATTGTCAAATTTTTTTATTTAAAGAAACCGACAACCACAGAAGAAAAAGCGGTCGTCTACAGCAGAGCAGGCTAGGTGAAAATCAAGAAAAGAAAAAAAATCGTTTTGTATAATATGTTAGAAACAAGAAAAGACTTTTTTTGAAAAAAGTGATCATTAATAGTTGATCTGGGTGCGTCGTGGTTTGCTAACATTGTTTCATGCCCAAGAAAACACTGTATCCTTGCACTTATGTGACTTTAGAGATCTTAGTTTTAGCGTAGCCTAGTAGTAGTGTAGTTATTTGGCCATGAAATCGAAAAACGCCTTGTATTTCATTCATAAGTTTACGCCTTAATAATTACCAATGTTCTGGTTTTAATTGTATGAAGGCTAACACAATTATTTCACGTGAGTGACGTCTGTAATTAACCATACTAACTGTTCTGAGAAAACTTGTTAGCAAATTACAATGATTATCTGTTATATTGTGATGTCCGGGGCTTACCAGAAGTAATTATTTTGATATAACATAAAGACTCTGCTTACTTCTTTGGAGATATGGGCGTGAAGACATTTTTTTGTTCTTATTTATTTACTAGCTGAGCTGACAGATGTTGTCCTGGCATAAGAATGCATATTGTTTGTTTTATATAAAACTTCTGATACTAAAACCACAAAAAATAGCAAAATCGGACGGAGTTCATACTTGATGTTATGACCAAGGGGATTATACATAATATAAGAAGTTTTTGTGAAAAGGTTGTTCCGAAGTGACTGTAATTATTGTCATTTGGCAACAGTAGGTACGAGATTAGTAAAGTGTACTAAAATGCTACGTTTGTTGTTTTATTTTATGATAATGGAAGGCAAACAAGCAGACGGATTTCCTGATGGTAAGAAATTCACATCGCCTAGAGACGCCAAAGGTGGTTATGGTGCGTTGTCAAGCTGAGGTCGAGATGTTAGGCGTCGAGCAAAAGCAAGTTTACCGGCTTCCTTACCCTCCGAACCGGAACACATCAACGGCAAGCATTAGACGTTATGGTGGCAGGAATAGGTAAAGCGGTGGTACCAATCCGGGCGAATCGCTGCGAAACTCGGTCACCTAGCAGGATGTCACGGTGTTAGTGACGGTAAGCCTATGCTTGCCTTTTGCGAGCTGCCTGGCAGGAAGGCAGATGGTCTATTCTGCAAAGAAGCCCGGACCAATACTTGAGTATGTAGATAGAGTACGTAATGGTTAACAGTGGTGTAAAAATTGTTACTACTGACACACTACTTATTAGTGAGTGTCTATCATAAAAAAGGAAAATAATCTTAATTTAAAAAAGAAATGTGTTAAATTAGATACCTATATACAACTAATCCAGTTTTCGTGAAATAAGCCCTTCACCTCTATTCTAAGGAAGTTAGTCTATATAACCAACTACCGCATTTAAATTGCGGTAGTTGGTTATTAAAGAAATAATGTGTCATAACAGCATGTTGTAAATGGCTGTGTACTAAAAACTATATTTATCTTATAAATTATAATTAGATACTTAATTATTTTAATTTCTATATAATACCTTAGTTCGTTCGCTGCAGATAAAGGAAAAAAGCTGCACAACATGTTATAATTTAATTCAATGTAGGTAGTTTTTATATTTAACTAATTTTCTCCCGCGAATTCATTTTATTTTTTAGTTTATCTATGTAAAAAATAATATGCTTGTGTTAACCTTTTTGGGTATTAGATATGCTAAAGGTTGGCAAAAAAAATCTCGTCCTACAAATATTTTTAACGATGATAATAAGATAATATAGGTCTGTAATTGCGGTTAGGTTCTGCCTGCCCTGAGTAAAATCTTTGAAAAAAAAATATTTAATCAAATTAAAAAAATATAACATATTTAAATAAAGAACAAAAAAGTCCCAGAATAGAGCCCTGTGACATACCCATTGTAACAGCAGCACCTGTCGATTTTATACTGTCAATCTCAATTTTCTGAATTCTCCCATTCAAAGAAATAAGAAGATCGAGTGCCTTATTTCTAATTCTATAATGGCATAGTTTCCTGATCAATGTTTAATGATTAACGCAATCGAATGCCTTGGACAAATCACAGAATACACCAATTGCATCCTGAGAGTCCTACCAACATTTATAGATTTTCTCCGAAAATTCCACACCAGCATCAACTGGCGATCTACTCCTTGTACAACCAAACTCTTTATCATGAAATAAACCTAATTTGTTTAAATGTAACATTAAATGGTAATGGTAGATCGATCTTCTGATTTGTTTGAATGGGAGAATTCAGAAAGTTAAGATTAACAGTATAAAATCGACAGGTGCTGCTGTTACAATGGGTATGCCACAAGGCTCCATTCTGGGACTTTTTTGTTCTTTATTTAAATATGTTATATTTTTTTAATTGGATTAAATAGTTTTTTTTTCAAATATTTTACTCAGGGCAGGCAGAACCTAACCGCAATTACCGACCTACTGGGGATAGGTCTATACCTATCCCCAGTAGGTCGGTAATTGCGGTAATTGGAGGGATCAGATGAACTTTCAGATTTAAGTAGAGACCTTACTAAGTTTCACTAGATCAGGAAACACTCCATAAGAAACACAGAAATTAAATATTATAGCTAAATAAGGAGCAATAATATTTATTTCTGAATAGTTTTCACAGAAAGAAATTGCTCTTGAATAATTATAATTAATTATTTTGGACAAATTTCGGCAAACATGAATACTGTTACAAAAGTGGTAATATGACAAAGTAACAAACACATTTCATATCTATGTGTATCTTAGGTAATAGAGTGACAGTAATTAATATGTTATTATCATAAGAAATATATCTTGTAAGCGCACAGTCTATGATTAGTTTTGATTGATAGTTACAACCCAGGATTAAAGTTTTATTTCGGTATGATTCAATAGGCGTGAGTACCTACATTTTTATTAGGTCGCTATAGTATTTTTTAGGTACTATTTGACCAACTGGTTAATTAACGGACTAACTTACACGCTCGATTGCGATTTCAAACAGCAGCATATAAGTAATTCTAGGTCTAAGTGCGTTTGTTGAATTTATTTTATTACATTTTAAACTCTCGTTCGAAAACGTCATACGCTTGACGTTTCTGTAACACGCAGTGTCTGTGTATCTGTGTGTGCGTGTGCGTGTGTGTGTGAGCGCACGTGCGTGCGTGCGTGCGTGCGTGCGTGCGTGCGTGCGTGCGTGCGTGCGTGCGAGCGAGGTGCTGCCAGGATCAAGAAGGTTTTGTGGTGGCTTTGATGAACATTTTTAATTTTGATGTCTTTAAGTATTGCTGTGTACTTACTTATTTAGTATCTTTTGCTTACTTTTGTTAAATATAGAGCTAGATTGGAATGTGAGAGCTGTAATTTTGGGGGCCCAAAATGGTGTGCCAAACGTTTCTTACACCCTTATGACTTTTTGATGAGGTCATCTCGTCGTCTTCTAGTCAAGTTACATTGAAATTTTATTGAATGGACTATTTCACTGGTACAGGTAGTCTTATTGACTGATAGTGGTCTGTGACAACTACTTCAGATTAGCAACCTATGCCTGCTAACTTAATCACAGTTATTATTTTGTTCTGGTTAAGAGAATCTAGTAGCCAGCAACACAATCAAAAGATTGTTTATGACCCATATTTTGATACTTTTGTTTTATAAACCAGACTCTTGAGTCCTTACTGTGAGTTTATGGCGCTATAGTTTATAGTGAAACTTTAAAAAGCTCCTATACCTACTGATAGCTAAGGACAACATTTTTAGACCCAAATTTTATACATAAATTACCGGATGTAAACTACAGCAACTCGATTTAAAGCCTTACACCTATAATTCCCAGCAAGTACACAACCTATTAATTAGGGTACGTCCTAATTTCGAGTTCGTGTTTCGAATTTTGAGCTCTTTATTGAAGTTGTAAGGAAAATACAAATTGAGAACCACTGGTCTAGCTCATGCTCATAAATCTTACCTCAATTTCAACTTTGACTAACTTCAATAAATATTACTTGCTAACATGGCCAACATATTGATATAATGAATTAATTATTGCTCTAAATGTGCTTGATTAATATTATTAGATATAAAGATTAATTGAATTTACACTTAAAAAGTGCAAAAGGCGACTTGAAATTCGGACGCGTATTTTTTCTCTTTTTCTCTAGTCCGCTTGATTGGATCTTCCATTTCCAGGTATAGTGCTTTTGTTTTTTTAGGTGATTTTTTTATGAAAACCGTAAAGCGCTTAACAGAAACGCCTCGTTACACGAGGGGCTAGCGGGCACGTCTAGTTCCACCGACCTACCGCAAGGCTTAGGTGCGATTTCCAACGATTTATTTCTTTTATGGAACACCAAGAAACACAGACTTCTGAATGAGATGTCGGTGTTTCTAGGTTTATTACATTTAATTTTAAAATATATTCTGGTATCTACCTAAGGATTCTTATGTATTAACATCGTTGACTACGTATTAAAACCCATTGAATAAGCGTATAATTTGCTTACTTTAAGGTTGGTTTGCGTATTTTCCCTCGTATTGTTCTAGTCTACCAGGTAGTTTGTAAAAAGAGAACCTAGGTTATCTGGGTCATTATCAACAGTACTGGTCATAGACCATAGTACTGTGCAGCAACTTGCCCAGCTTGCATAGCACTTGACCCTTACCATCAGCAGAGATGTGTACATTTTCGTATGAATAGTCAGTCAAAAAGCATCCTTAGTAAGAGACAACCATGGTCTATAGACACCAGAAATGTTATAGGTACGCCGCTGTCCTGTGTTATATTTGATATCATGTATCTAAAGACTGTGTTTGAAATAGGTTAATTTCTTTTGAGGGATGAAAATGTGTATGAAAATCGTGTTGAAGTTAACCAAAGTTACACTACGAATTACGAAGTAATTAATATACGTTGACAAAGTCGCGGATAAAAAGCTACTATTAGAATAAAATTGTTGTCACATATCTAGGTCAAATGTGTACACATATTTGGAAATAAGTCGCAGGTAACGAATAAACAGATTTGAAACAGAGAAAGGTTTTCATATTGACATCACACATAATGCATGATTGGTATACCGTTTAAATAAATAAATAAAAAGTATTTATTTCAGATCAGAGACCCATCATGATGTAAAAAACATAAAATTAAATAATTCTCTAAATGGAAACAATTTTAAAATGTAAGTAAGTTTAAAATAATCAAATGAAGTTGACTTACATTAAAAATAAATAAAATTTTGCTAATTATTTTTTTGTTGTGTTGGTGATTGTCAAGACAAGGTTTTTATAAAAATCGGGATTGGATGTATGTCCGGTTGGCAATAGGCTTGCCACCAATCACATTGTGGGACTTAGGGTCTTCAGCTAGTCGCGGGTGCACTGGTTGTGCCTCTGATTACTTCTTCAGGGATATAGGCGTGAAGATACTTACTTACCTTAACTGTGATAAGCACTTCGTATCGCTAGACATCACCAGCTCGGTGATGTCTAGCGATACGAAGTGCTTTGGATCGCTTAATACGAGGGATCAGCGAACAAGCACACGGCTCCTCTGACGGTAAGAGATAATTGTGGCCTATAGACACAATAGATGTTACAGGTGTGTCGTTGTCCTGTGGCCGGGATGTTAAGCCTCCGGGTCATAAAATGTCACAGTGATTATGACGTGAGGAACACGCGCAGCAGTAGGTGGTAGAGTTTCTCAGCGACTCACCCGGATTGGTGCCACCACCTTACTTATTCTTGCCTCCATAACGTCATGACATGTTCCGGTTTGGAGGGTAAGGTAGCTGGTAAACTTACTTTTACTCGTGGTCCAATTGGCAACGCACCATTACCACCTTTGGTGTCTCTAGGCGGCGAGAATTTCTTACCATCAGGAAATCCGTCTACTTGTTTGTCTTCCAATATCATAAAAAAAAAAATCCCTACCCCGGGTAGAGATCCTACTACACATTATCCTTACTGCTACTCTACCCTCCGACCGCAACATGTCAGAGTCATTATGGCGGCAAATTACTGCACAGTACTAGCACCAGTGGTCTTGTTAGGGATGACCTATATTTTATCTAGTGCTTGAATCATACCAGCTGCCAGGCAGAAAGGTAGATGGTCTATTCTACTCAGCAGACCCGGACCAACACGGGGAAAACAAATAAACATGCAAACACGCGATCGCAACCCACTCTCGAAAAGGAGACCTTTGTTCGCTTCGCTCGATCGGCCCATAAATCTTCAAGTTTGGACAGATAATGTTATCATTGAATATTTGTCACTTCATCACGCTTTAATAACAAATTCAAATTTGTATAAGCTATCAAGTTAATTATACTTTAAATTTTAGCCTATTAACAAAACAAGTTTTTAATGAAAATCATATTTTATGACATGATTTTTTTTGGAAAGGCTATTCCCAGTTTCATTTGAATACTTTAAAAGTATCAAATAAGCTGAAACACAATATAATAATGTAAAGAAGTTGCTATGGCCACAGATAAGCTCAATTTCATGATATTATCATATTTACAATACGATTTCCAAATGCAGGCAAAACTTCAGCTTAATTGGTTACTGGGAAATGGGTCAAATTTGACTTTTAAGATGCCCTTACGGATATCAATACAGGTGAAACTTCAAACTGCATAAAAGCCTGTAAAAGAAACTGCGCACTATGCGCTATAAGTAACTTACAATAGGACGAAAGGTAAAATATTTTTGGGAACGAAAAGCAACATACGAACACTAGTATCTCCTCTTCTTAATTCTTGTCTACCTTGTCTTCTTACTCTACTATCTAAAATATTAATTAATATAAGTTGTAATGTTCTTTCAATGATAGTAATAGAAAGAGACAAAACTCGTTTAGTGCTGTCAGTTTATTTTATATATGACATTTCTACAGACCTCCGAAAACGTTAAATAAAAACGCCAGTAGTTGACGTATCCGTACTAATCTTACATTTCTAAAATGTTCCATTTCTTTTCTTTTTGTTTCAATGGAAAATAATACATTATACCAGAAATGAGTTTAGTTAATAAATGAGCACCACGCAGCAGAATTACCACCATTGTCAACTTCCCTAAGGGCCTCGTAACATAAGTACTCTGACCCCGTCGGTAATAGAGCACAAGTAATATATTATTACAAGAGGAAAATATATAAATAATAATCATAACTGTGTATGTAACACACAAGCGAAGAAGTTAATTCTCTTATATACACGTACAACTGAACACAGCTTTTTAAATTGAATTAATACACTATAATAAAAATATCTTTTCACTATGATTGTTTGGCTGTTGTTAGTTATTGTGGTTTTATGGTTCATTGTGTTCAGGTTTAGGAGAAAAAGAATGTATGAGTTAGCTTCCCGTGTCCCATGTTCTAAAGACACGTTGCCGGTCATAGGAATTATGCATACGTTGTCTGGGACTACTGAAGGTGAGTGTTTTATTCGTAGTATCGGCATCTCTAAAGATATCACGGATATTATAAAGGTCAGAAATTATCAGATATTTGAAATAAAGATATAATTCAAACAAAAACCATCAAATTACAATTTTGAACTGAACGTATACTACGTTCAGTTTAAAGAAAGTTATTTCCCAAAATAAAAATTTATTATGTTCTCTCATTGAGAGAAATTTTAAACTATAGACATATATCTTATTCGACATTAAAAAATGGCATGGTGCCGATAGGTTTTATGCAAATGTATAAATATTTGTGATTATATAACGTAAGCATAGTTTTGTTTATCACAATAATGAATTTATTTATTTTATCTATCAAGTGCTGTTTTAGCTTTAAGCTGTTAATTATTTCATTATTTTTATGGTTTGTTGGTAATCTATATTTAAAAATGAATCACCATTTCCCTTTTTCCGTGAACACATTGATCAATTTGGCTAATTTCTTTGTTGTCGTATCAGTCTTTGTTAGGAGAAGGTCATGAAAAAAAATTCAATATATAGGACAGTATAACGTCTTTCGGCTCAGTTAGATTGTCATATAACTGTGCTCCGTGAAATTTAATTACTTTCTTTCCAATATAAAGAGTTCTAGCACGAAGCAATTCCAAATTATTTCTTTTTCTGGTGCAGTATTTATATGAGTTTTAATGAAATGTAGTCGGAGAATTTATAATTCTTTCGAGTATCTTCTTAATTGATACACAAGTATTGTAAATATGAAAATTTTGTAAATTTAATAGTTTAGTCTTTGAATAAATAATTTTATAGGCAGTGTCGTATGTGTAATTAAATATTTTTTTAATCAATTTGTTTTGTATTTTTTGATTTTTTTAAATTTGCTTAAACTGCTTATTTTTGAATTTCTATTAAATAAATAGATCCAGATGTGGTTTGTCAAGAGTATTGTATATAATGAGACGTAGTTTGTATGCTATATACTTTGATACATTACGTAAAGCTCCAGTCGTAGGAATTATTTCCTAATATGATATCTAAATACCTTTCTTGATACGATTTATGTATTCTTTCGTTATTTATAGTAAAAAAAAGCATCTTCACGCCCATATACCCAAAGAGGTAGGCAGAGGTACAACCAAGGCACCCACGACTAGCCGAAGACACTAAGTCCCACAATGTGATAGGTGGCCTATCGCCAACCGGGCACATTTCCAATCCCGACCAACATTTTTTTTATTTGAAAATTGGAAAAATCCAATTTTCTTTTTGTTGGCCGACCCGGGATTCGAACCCGGGACCTCATGCAATCAAGTCCAACACCCGGACCACTAGACCGCTATTTAAAACCAGTTTTTTAGCTGAAAATATTATATGCTACGATGTTTTGGTAGTATTTATAGTTAATAAACTGTTATAGTAGGTCATCTAGCCATTTTTATAACATAATCATATCGTTTTGAGCTTCTGAGAAAACATCTTAGATGGATTGCCCAAAGTAAAAAAAAAAACAATTGTCAGAAAAAAAACTATGTTTATTCTGTCAAACCTGCATCACTTATGTCACAAACGTATATTAGGCTTAAAACTGATCCTTGAGGCACTCCATACATTTCTTGATGGATTCACTTTCGTGGTGTTCTATTTTAGCCGTCAATAGAAACTCCTAATGCCAGTTGTTTTTTTATCAATATTGTTTTTAATTTTAGTATTTAGATCTATTATGAAGCTGATAAAGTGTTTTAATGAGGTCGAAAACCCTATTAGTGTTTATATGAAAAGAATGTGTCAGATAAATACAGGCGATTATAGAGAAGCTTCTTAAATATTTTAGAAGTTATTGGTAATACAAATATAGGGCGGTAGTTACCGGGATCAGTTTTGCGATTGAGTCTATGTTAGGTTAGTCCAAAATTCAAAACAAACTTTTGACATCGCTCCTAATTACGTGAAAAGCGGGTTCAAATCCGTTCAATAGTTTCGGAGTTATAACGTACCAGACAGACAAAAATATATATAAATATAATTTTTAATAATAAATCTAATTTGAATTGTACAACATTTTTTTTGTTGAAATTTGCGACATTGTAATTAGACATGACCATAATAGTCCGTAAGCCAGGCGCTAATTTTCGTCAATTATTTCCTCTCAGTCGACAATTCGTACAATGCCTCAGAGAGTCGCATTATGAAGCATTGTAATATAATAAGCATCGGAGCCGCAGCTGACGTTTACAAAGCTTCATAATGCGACTCTTCGAGGCATTTTACGAGTTATCGACTGGAGGAACTTGGTCGTGAAAATATGTCGCTGGCTCACGGAATATAAGTTTTCTTTTTGCTGTTTTAGTTCCGGTTGTTGACCCATAGTAATAGTTGTTTACCTAAATTGATTTATCATGCTTGATATAACGTAAAACGGATAGTATATTTAAAAGAAATATTTAAAAAAATCCTGTGCTTGGACTAAAATTTTCATATTTTTTCAAAAAAAATACCTTATCTAAACATTCGCTAGCATGAGATAAAAGCGGCAGGTTCAAACCCCGTATGGAATTTCATTTTTAAAAGTACTGTAAAAAATTGTTGTTGGTTTCAGATATCATGACATCTTTGAAAAGTCTGAGCTACGAAGCAATGGATAACAATGGAATAATATCTGGATGGCTGAATCACATACTATACTTTTGTGAGTTTCCAATTACCTTACAAATAAAAAAAATAGAATGAGACAATCATAACATGTTATTGAATCAGGCGTTACTTTGCGGAAATCCAATATCACAAATGTAAAATAAGCCTTTATTTTGCTAATCCCTCGTAAGCAGTGTAGCTGATGTGGCAAATAGTCCTCCAAATGACACAGAATGTGACAAGCCTAACTAACATTCCCACCGCCCACCTCCGCGACAAAAACATGAATAAAGGAAGAGCTCGGAAAACAATATAAATTGTGACGTCCTTCGTATGTGGCAACCCTACCTAAGTTCCCACCTCCCACCTCTGCGACCAGATCACGAATAGAGTCCGAACTCGGGAAACAAAACTACTTGTCACGTCCTTCGCCAACTTTGTTGAAGAACTTACCACAGGGAACACCAAATCGCACTCGACGTACGTTTCGCCTAGAGAATACTTATAAAATGTTGTTGCTCAAAACATAGACAGATCGTAGTTGTAAGTTTATTTTCGGTGCTCACACTTCATAAGCTGACAGCGGAATGAAATATCACGAAATGGAAATAGCGGTGTAGTCCCAATTTTGACTACTAAATAAATAAGGGTGACATTATAAAACTTTTATTTAAAAACGTTAACTGCTAAACTTTTACTAACTTGCTAAACTTTTTTAAATGTTAACTGTTAAATGCTATTTTTTCATCGCTGTTTTCTTGAATGTTCAAATGTAAGTATTCGCGCTGTCGTATTTCAGCTAGAACGGTAGGGAAAATAGCCTATAGGTAAGCTTACCCGAAACATTTCAGCTCTTTCCCAACCTCTCACCCCAGTGTATAATCTTCTATCTCGATCCCTCAATGCTAAAGATTGCGACCACATATTTGTTTCCAAGTGTGCGGTCGTAAGCTGTGTGGAGTGCACTACCGCCTATTGTCTTCGTGATGAAGTCCAACCATCTTGTAGGCAGTTTATCCTGAGCAAGTTTGTCATAGAATTATCTGCCTCTCTAAAGTACGCTAAGAAGACCGCACAATGTTGTCTAAACAAGTTGACGACTCGCTTTCCGCGTGATTCAGAAATTCTTATGTTTTCAATTTTTGGTTCGGGTCCGCTGAGTAGAATTATAGACCATCTGCCTCTTTGTCAGTCAGTTCTGAAGAAGCGAGCACTGGTTAAAAACATTAGGGAACTAGTGATCGAGTGCTGTGCAGCAAATTGTCCGGTTATGTATTCATCGCTATTTCTATTCCATAATGACAGTCATGTTCCAGTCCGGAGGGCAGGGTAGCCTTGAACAATAAACCTAACATCTCGGCCACAGGACACCGGCGCACCTATGACCATTAAAAGATACGTACGCTTGTTCGCTAAACTAATTTCATAAAAAAGTACGAGTGGTTTTGCCGAATTTTTGAAAATTGATTCACTGCTTCTATTTGAAGTTCATGGTATCAAAAGCAATGTAAACCAACACCACATCTCAAACGCTTTTATTATGAAAACGTCTCGTTGTCTTATGGATAGTGCCCACTGTTGACAGGGTGGAGCGTGTCGGGCCGGGGCGCATCGCATCGGCGCGGATTTTTATTACTCAGTACCAAAGTAGAGCAACGAAATAGAGAGGCCACTCGACGTTAAAATCGTCAAGTATGGAAAGTTGCGCCATCTAGTAGTTGTCATACGATCTTCAAGTATGGAAAGTGGCGCTTCTAGTAGTTGTCGTACGAACCTTTAGCGTTAAAATACCATAGTGCTCTTATCTTAACAGTAATATCAGGATCTTTGGTCACTTTCGGCCGCATCGGGGTATCTTCGTGCGGGGTGCCTCTCGGAAATCCGCCGCGGAAAAATCCGCCACGATGCGCTCCGGCCCCGTGGGCGTTGCTTCATACTCGTACAAAATACGAGTATATACAAGCGATCTAGGCGGATTATTGCGGTGCGATGCGCCCCGTTCTGGCCCGTCCAATTGGACGCTATCCTTTAGGCTTCAGGTACCATACCACTACTACAATTGTAGTTTATAAGTATATTTTTTACTTCTAATCGTTTTAAGAAAATCACGCGTATTTAAGCTGTTAATATACTGATGAAATTATGATAACTAGTGGTCGTCCATTTGTCAAAATTCGACCATAATAAATTTTAATATCTTGTTGATAAGAACGCCATCTTCATTTCTCTAGACAAACTACTTTGTTTCCAAACTTTTTAGTGCGCCATCTGTGATCTTTTATCGTTATCATCAATATGTTTGTTTGTGTGTGTGTCAAATGCAAGGTAGTGTGGATAATGTTTTATTTATTGATTTAATATACTTTATAAGCATTATTATTGAAAAATATTAGCGTATACGTGATGGCAAAACTTTGGACCCCTTTTTACAAAATTTTGAGGACGGAGGAGCATAAAATTTTGGCACACTTTTATATATATATATATATTAACATTTTATATACATACATAAAATGTTTTAATTATCATAACATTCATTTTATTCCTGCAGTGGTTATCAACCCAGTAGATCTAGAAGTTATATTGAAAACTCATATGGAGAAAGATGATTTGCATAGATTTATTCAAAAGATAATTGGGAACGGAGGTATATTTGCGCCAGGTATGCATTCAATTATTTATTTAATTAATGACCTTTTCAAGCAAGAATATTTAATAATAACGTAATCAGCTGTGGAAAAATGTCCTTCGAATTTATATGTACATATATATAGATACTCGTAGTGTGTTATCATTTGATACTATGAGATTTTTTTTAAATTGCGAAAATTGGTAGAGTTACGAATGATCAACAATTTTGTTAATAACTTAGGATGTATGGTTTTAATACTAATTTGCTAATTTAGGTATATTGACTGACAACGGGAGAAAATATGTAATAATGGGTGAGTACTATTAGAGGGGGGGGGGGGATCAAAATCCCGAACCACCCTTAAAACCGTAATATTGGTGTCGGTTTTAAAAAGACACCAGACTTTCACAATGTTACACATATGTTTTGAATTTAACCATATACTTAATAACGAAACGAAAGCTACAACATAGTCTACCTATAGCTACGTTTAACACAATTATTGCCATGTCCAAAAAAATACCAAAAGACGTAGTGATGTGT
>NJDC01001459.1:119252-133732 GCA_002245475.1 Calephelis virginiensis
CTTAGTATCTGGGACTTGTTCCCTTATTTTAATACAAAGAAATATGTCATAAAGATGGGATTTCAATTTATTTTTACTATTATTGCCATGCTTTTTAAATTTGCCAATTTGCGTCCACATATTTATGGCAATAGAAAAAGATACAGATGTCGAAATTCACATCGATGCAAACAAGGTGTATGGATTATACTATATACCAGTATGCGTCCACTTTTTTTTATTTAAATACTAAATCTTAACACTTTTATGAAACTAAATTAGACAGTCGTAAGTAGGGTGTAGTCGGTAGAGATCATAGCATCATCCCTTCGGAACTAGTACCGCCGCTCCGGGAAGGAACAAGCGCTTTGATGCTGACTTCTTACACTTATACAAAACCACATGAATCGGCAATTTCAACTATATAAAGGCAAGTATGTAAGTAAATTTAGGCGGTGTCCGCAAGAAATTGAAAAAGGTACAACTAGAGCACACACGATTAGCCTAAGATACTTAGTCCCACAATGTAAATAGTTGGCAAACCTATTGACAATGAGGCAGATGTTCTACCCCGGATGACGATGTTTTATTAGAAAATTTAAAAAATAGATTCAGTTTGTCTGACGTGAAACAACTTTGAATTCGAGGCAATATAAGTAAGCTCAAGCTCAGAAAAGTAATCTGATTTATAACCAGCTTGACCAGCTGAAACCCTTGATGCTGATTTTTCAACAAAATTTTAAAAAAGCAAGAAATGCCAGTCAAGCTATTCTGCCCATAAAAGAGCATTGCAAAGATAAATTGCAGATCAAGAACGACAGACAGAATACGATAGCTAAAAAAAGTTAAAAAAAAATGACGGAAACTAAAAATTTTTGTAAAACGGCTTCAAAACGATAAAAGGATACATCTTGTTCAAACCACATCTGAGCTGCACTGAACACTAATCACGGTTATGAACGATGATTGGATAGAAAAAGGTGTACATTTAAATGTGAATAAAACCAAAATAATATTTGAAAGAGAGGTAGCCATATCGAATTCAAGAGTTTTAGTAGACGTAGTAGTGCTTTGACAAATAAATGTTTGAGTTTGTTTATCTCGGAAGTTCTTTTAGCAGGGTCAGATATTTTGGTAAAGTAAGATAAATAAAGGTACGAAGAAGGAAAGTATGTGCTGAAAATAACATGAACGAAGTTCACGTTATTGGTTACTTTGTGAGGTTTATTCATTAGGTTACATTCATTACATTACGCATACACACTACATTCAGTGCTTATCCCAACGTTACTGGAAAAGATGAGATACCCAACTCGTATGTTAGAAAACATAAAATAGGAAAAATAAGAGTGCTCTGTTAAATGTGTCCAAGAAATATCGAAATAGTAAGATGAGAGAAAGAGTGGGGTTGAAGGAAAGTATTGTTACAAAAATGAGTACATGCTCCATGTTCCGTTCGTTCATGTTGTAAGAATAGTAGATAAAAGATTGACACACAGATGTTCATTGCGAAAGTGGGTGGATATACTTAATCACCCAGAGATACCTAGGTTGACATTCCATGGCCAATTTATCCCAGGTCCAACTCTTGTCACCAGAGTCTCCACAACCACCTTCTTTGTATGACAAAAGTAATCAATTTGGAGGAAGCTCGTGACACTTGGTACTCTATATTCTCTTCCGTCTCAGCAAGAGAATTGGCGTGAACATACGTATTTTATAAAGAAATAGTTAAAACCCAATACTTCTTTGTAATTTCTGAGAAAATCTCCCCTTAACTCCTTTATAAGTTGGTGGACGCGAACTGGTTTATGGGTCGACGCGATCTGGATTTTGTGGACGCGAACTAGCGAAATCGCCTTATTTTGATTATTTTATAAAAAACACTACACATTTTGCTAAAATTTAGCTCCACCCTAAAATAGACTATACTACTAAGGGCCACTTGCACATTCCCGGGTTACATTTAATATTGAGTTAAACTGTCAAATATAAGGTGATTTAACACTAGTTAGACGCTAACTCAGTGTTAAATACTTACAGAAACGTACGTACGTACGTACGTACGTTTCTGTAAGTATTTAACACTTGCACATTCCCGGGTTACATTTAATATTCAGTTAAACTGTCAAATATAAGGTGATTTAACACTAGTTAGACGCTAACTCAGTGTTAAATACTTACAGAAACGTATGTACGTACGTACGTTTCTGTAAATATTTTAGGTTTCTGTACGTTTTTTGTAAATACGTACGTACGTACGTACCCAGAAACGTACAATTGGCTCTTATGGGTTTAGATCTAGAATATTTTTATATTTTCCCTTAAACCTGCAAACTAAGTGGACGCGATCTAGTGAAACGACCCCATGTCATTTTGAATTGGTGGTAAACAAGCAGATTGAAGTTGAAAGGAACCAAATATCTACGAGTAAGTAAATAAAATTGCTCATTGTTAGGTATAACTCAAAAACCACTCGATCAAATTTATTTGGGACCACTTTTGAAACACAACCTATGAGTATCTTACAAAGATAAAAATAATCAAAAACAACAATAAGAAAAGTCATCGCGTAACAAGCAAAAAAAAAAAACTTTGAGCTATTTGAAATTTGGTTAAAAATGTAAAACCAAGGATGAATGAATCGAAATTGAAGGAAATTAGGATTAATAACGGTAGAATTAAAAATTTCAACTTGACTCTGATCCCAGTCCCGGAAATGCACAAATGTGAACACGAGCCTCGCTATAGGTGACGTTAGGCGTATATTCTAGAACTTTCATCATAAAGGCGGCCAAATGTACCTCCCACTACCTACACGATGTTTTGAGAACCTGCTTCGCTGTTTGTCGATTGAAAAATAAAGGTTTAGAGCACATTGACCTTTGTCTTAAAAAAACCACTATATTGAATTTAGGATTATGAAGGTAACTTGTTTGCAAAGAGTATAATAATATACCTATACAGCTTGTTTGTTTAGTTTAATGTTAATATTATAGAAGATTATTGTTCCGCCATCTTTGAGACCTCGTTGAAAAAAATGTTGTCACCCACAAAAAGTGATTTAGCATTGTCATAAACGTATGACAGATTTTAGCATTAGCATAAACTTTACCATTCGTTAAAGGCAAGACAAAGTTAATGCTTGCTTTTAAGTCTTAGTTCCCTGTATTGGTCCGGGCTTCTTTGCGGAATATACCATCTGCCTTCCTGCCAGCCAGCTCGTAAAAAACGAGTGTAGGCTTACCGTCACTAACACCGTGACATACTACTAGGTAGTACAGTTTTGCAGCGACCCGTCCGGATTGGTATCACCGTCTTACCTATTCCAGCCGCCTTAACGTCAATGCTTGCTATTCAAGTGTTCCGGTTCGGAGGATAAGGTAGCCGGAAAACTTACTTTTGCTCCAGGCCTAACATCCCGGCCTCAGGTTGGCAATGCGCCATTACCAACTTTGGTGTCTCTAGACGGCGTAAGTTTCTTACCACCAGGAAATCCGTCTGCTTATTTGCCTTCTAATATCATAAAAAGTAAAGTAAAAAAGTTAGCTTGAGTTCAAAACAACAAAACACTAATAACGCTAGTTGACTAAACTGGATTAGACGCACTAGCCCGGTGACGTTGTTAAAGTCTATAGACGATATCGAAAAAAAAGGATTAGACAATATTTAAAAATATATTATTTAAATATTATTATCCATCAACTTTTTCTTACAATGAGTATAAATTAAAAAGACTGCTTCACTGCCGGTCCTCGACCTGCTGCGTTTGTTATGGTTAAATATTATATTAATTTTAACTTTTAGGTAATGAATTCATTCCAAAGTTAACGAGTTTTAGTTGTTGACTATATAAAAACGAATTGGTGTTTTCCGACAACGTTATTGATTTGTTACTTATAGTTATTTAGTACTTATGAAAATAAACCTAGCCTTTCCTTCTAAGCCCCTTATTTTGCAATGTTTCTGTTAATGAAAAATAATTTAGGGCAGTGGGAAAAGGTCGCAATATTGCACCATCTTCTAATCATAGTCGCAGTGTTAGAAACAAACCGACCGTCTCTTGAGATCTGATTTACAAGGAAAAAGTTGGTTAATATTCAAACAAGCCAAATAATAGCATGGGGATGCTATATTTGAATGTAGAATATTGGATAACATGACATTATTTCTTTTGGCCATTGTGTGAGATAGCACCTTTTTGCAAACTTTTCCTTATGGTGTAAAGCGCAGGCAGTTTAAATTTCCTCATTTAATTTATACATTTGGTAAAACTAAAAACTGGCAATGTTCACAATTTAGAACAGTTTTTTTTCGTTTCATATGGCATATTTACGACAGTGATCTCATAATAACAATTAGCAAGTAAAAGATTTTGCCAATTCACCTATGTAATTGTTGTGGCGGAAAATTTTCCAGTGACACTGGATGTGGCAAACCTAACGAGCGTAAACACTGAACTCAGTGGTCTATTTAGTGATGATCATTGAATACAGTGTATATCATGTGTATATCATATAGCTGTCAAATGATGTGTTTTATATTTGCTGTCTCCTGTGTCCAACAATACAATGGAGATAGCAAATACAAAACACGGCATTTGATAGCTATTTCATGTACACTTTACCCAAAGATTATCACTAAAAGATACTAAATAGCCCCAAAGATAATGGAGTCTGAGCTCGGAATATAATCCAACTAAAATAGTCTTTTTTTATCCACTTATTTACAACTAGTTAATAAGAAACTCACCACAAATGACACCAATTCGCTCTCGTATGTTTCGTCTCGACGGCGAGGCATTCTCAGGAAATCGAGCGCACCGTCCTTGATGTGTATACCTACTCCTATGAGTGAGTCCTCCATTCAGTGAGATTTATGCTTATTTGCTGTTTCATCCAACCATCAATAAAGATTTTCTAAAATCGTCCCTTTATCTTAATATATATAAATTACGTGTCACGTTGTTTGTCCGCGATGGACTCCTTAACTACTGAACCGATTTCAATCAAATTTGCACAGCGTGTGCAGTTTGATCCAACTTGAAAGATAGGATAGGTAACATCTTAAATTATGATAAAAAAATTACCATCCGAGCGAAGCTGGAACAGGCAGCTAGTATTGCCATAAAAAAACTAACACAACATATTATGACCTGTTACAACTGTTAGATATTTGATAACCTCTGGTCTCATATTTATAAAATTAACAGAGCGTGTATAAGTTATTCTTTTAGTTAAAAGAATTTCTTGTTGCTATTAGATAAGACATATAAAATTGAACAAAAAATTGATCCGTGGAGAAAACTGTATAGCAATGAAATCTAATATTTTATAGCTAATTCATTGCCCATGCAATGTAAGAATACGTATCTAAAATTTTTTGTCGTTTTCTGAGTAGTTATTCTTGCTATATATAAAGTAATAAATAGAGTCATGCAAATATATACAACTGTTGTTGAACTGCTTCTTAATATTATTACAATTTTAGTGATATAATTAAAATAGCGGTTGGCAATAGGTTTGCCACCTATCACAGTGTGGGACTTAGTGTATTCGGCTAGTCGTGGGTGCCCTGGTTGTGCCTCTGCCTACCTCTTCGGGGATATGGGCGTGAAGATACTTTTTTTTTATAATTCTTTATTTATTCTCATACATTCTTTTTTCTATCCTTTTTATAGCTTTTTTTTTTCAAAATACCCTTTCACACACTGATATAACTATTCATCCCCATACATTATTTCTCTTGTGTGTGTCTTTGTGTCTTTTTGTATGGCATCACGAATGAACTGATTACGTAGCGGATATTTTAGATACATCGAATGTAGACTTTGTAGGCGGTATTGAAAATTTTAAGCATCATCCAGACAGTTGTAATCGTGCCCCGATTACGCTTTAGACAAAGGTGACCTTGGTGAAACTTTGTTTGAAACAAATCAAAATTTGGATTAAATCTACGTTCCACACGGGTGCAAAGCATGTTTACAACCATATTTAAACCATGTGGAACCTCCATTAGTGTTATCTTATTTCTTATCTTAATTTATAAATAGTCCAAGGTTCATGGATGCTATTATTATTACTCAAAATGCTTTGCGTTTCGTAATTATACTAAACACATAAAAAATATGACTCTGAACATCAATGATCCTAAAAAAAGGCAGTTTTTCTGTCTTTATCCCGGTCCCCCGGATTTACGTTAAATCTACTTTTACTATACTGATCAAGACGAAATTTTTCTGGCAGGTAGGTACTCTATGTTCTGAGGAGGATGTTCTAACTCGCTATTCATATTTTTATCCTTTTATTTAAGCTGTCCTCTGTGGGGGATTGAGACAAATAGACGAAGAATGTAACTTGTATCCAATTTATAAACAAGTAGAAACGTAATAGTACGGAAATAGCAAAGGAGGTTTTTAGAAAACGTGACACTTGGCACTCGGTACTATCTGTCTATCGCTCAAGGAAGTTGGTGTGAAGATATGCTGGTAAGAACCAAAGTTTACGCAACTGAAAAAAAATATTGATATCACTGCATAGTATATACAAAATCGGATTCAGCTGTCTGTTCCTATGTATGCTTAGATCTTTACAACTTATATTGATTTTGATGCGGTTTTTTTTATAGATAAAGTGGTTGGCTCAATAGAAGGTTTATTTGTATAATCACAAAATTGGGACGGGCTGCTAGTATTTCATAATTTAGATATACTTATAGTCACCAAAAAAATATAAATATCTGTACAAAATACTTATATCATGTTTATTTAAAATTATTAAAGGTTAATATATAAATTAAAGTAAGCTTATATGTTTTAACACAAACTGAACGGTGTCGAATATTTAATAATACACACTTTGGAACGATTTTACATAATATCTAGGACATTTTACATAATATTTACATTATATCTAGAATATTATTTACTCATTTAGTGTATTGAGTGTATTCTGCACAAAATACATCAGGTGACAATTGTATTTAATTTAAAAAAGATTTATACAATATCACTTTCAATTGTGATCGGTTCTTAAAATTGGAAAACTACAAATGGGCTTGAGTTTTTCGTTACTTTAATAAATATCGTCGCGATACTGAAAATAAAACAAAAAGTATTTCGATAAGAGGTAGTTATTGTTTAATGTTAAGGATTTTAATAGTAACCAGGTACTTATTTTGTTTTAGTTGAACCTTTAATGTTATTGCATACGTTTAAAATTACATATATTTAGTTATATAGTATATATCGTTTTCATAATGTAGATTTATAATCTAGTCAACATGTGCTTTTTAGGTCAAAATTTTTAGCTTGCCTCGGAAAATTATGATCGAGTTGTCATTCGATTCGTCATCGCATGTAGAAACTTTTTGAAAAATTTGGAGTTTTGATTGCAAAAATTACAAAAGTTATAAACAATTAAGAAAATAAAAAAAGGGTGGTTTTGTTTTTGGCGAACAAAAAGTATCGCGGCCGAAAATGTGAACTTTCGCTTGCGTAAGCTCCCCCCACTTTGGACCTTTAATGAATGAATATTATTTAAACTTATAAATATAAAATTAAAAAATGAAAAAATCAGGCACCTATAGGATAGATCAATTAACAAAATTCAGGTGCTGAAAAAGTTTTATCGTGATTTTTCAATTAATTATCCATTAATTAATTAACAATTTTTGTAACATGTTGACTAGATTATTAGTTTAAGAAATGATTAGTGATAAGAAGTTACGGATACGATTAAAGTTTTTAGGTATTAGTAAGTATTAAGATAACAATTATTAACAAGATTTGCGATTCTGTGTCTTTCGATGAATATTAGCTTAAGATAATATTGTATCAGCTGTATCGATATCGGCTCTAGGCACTTTCTCCTGGTGTGATATCATTAATTAATTGTTAAAACTGTTTCATTATTAATTGTTAAAACTGTTAATTGATAACAATTGATTTTATTATAACAAGTATCTGCAAGCCTGTACCCCCAAAATGTATTTGGATGTACAACCAGGATAGCCTCGACTGAACGACAAACCTATCGCTAAGCAAGCACATATCCACTCCTGCGCGAAGTAGTTTTTATTAGAAAATTTCAAAAAATGTCACCCGATCGGGGATCGAACCCGGGCCTCAGGAAGTCAAGTCCAACACCAGAGCGCGAAATTACAGAGACGATATTACAAAGTTTACTAAATAAGTAGGCAAACGAAAATGGAAGCTAATTTGCTTGTTATCTATTTGTAATCACAATTACAACTCAAATAATACCAGTTATATCTTGGGCGACCTGTTTTGGAAGGAGGGGTCCTCAAACTGCCATACCGTTATAAATACATATTTTGTTAAACATTTTGTCCACGTTCTCGTTAGAAGTGTGCTAAGTCGTTACTTTTCAATAGCCGTGACTATCGTTCTAGTGACAAGAAAGTAACGTTAAAAAATAATCGTGACTTTGTCACGTTGGTCACGTCGCGTCGGTCACTCTCAGCTTAATACATGTTACCTACATTATAAATTCCCTTCATTTTAGTAGTTATCGTGACAGTTGTCACTCCGAATAATTATTCAAACGATTCAGGATTCACACTCGTCTTCCAAGTAACGCAATGCCATTCAGCCGGATTTTTAACAGACTTTTATATAGAACGATATATTCATTTTCTCAATTCCTCTTATTGTTTTTTTTTATGTATTTTTCAATTATATAAGAGAAAGAGTGTTAATTTAAATTGTATTTAAATCAATGTTGATAGTAATAAAGTAAATATCTAGATAGCGACGTCAAACGCGACGTGTCGCCATCACTGCGATCGTTCGACGTTCCGGAACGGCAATTACCTACGTTATCAACGTTACTTTGGAACGTAGTTCCTTGTTGACAGATCACAGCGGTCACTTTGATCAGCGAATCACAGTGAATTATTCACTGTGAAGTTATTTAATGCCTATCTCTAGTTCTCGTATCAGGACGGATTGCAGAAGCCCAATACACGTATATATATTACAAAAACAACAAATAAACTTAAAATAAATATAACAATATGATTGTTTGGGGGCTATTGCTTGTGATTGTGATTTTGTGGCGATTTAACTATCGATATAAAAGAAGAAGGATGTACGAATTAGCTTCACGTCTTCCACATTCTAAACATGAATTACCAATTATAGGATTATTGTTCAAGTTGCGGGGAAACACTGAAGGTATGTCTTAGTCTATTTTTATGTGATAACACAGTTAACGATGACACGGCTTTTCAGATGGTCAGAGCTTGGGTTGTAGACACCATAAATGTTATAAGTGTGTCGGTTTTCTGTGACCAGGGTGTTTGACCTAATGTGCAAGTATAACGGCTACATTGCCCTACGGACTGGAACACGCCAGTGCCATATGCTGTCAATATATCGGCCTGAACAGGTAAGGCCGTTGGTTCCTATACTTGTAAATTGGTCCACCACTTTTCTTCTTTCTTTAGGTTTTGGCCTTCACGTTAGTATTTAGCCATTAGTCAAGTAGAAATTTGCATCAAATTTTATATCAATTTCAATTAATTTTAATTAGTCATCAGTCATAAGTCGTCAGGAAGTCATGTCAGGCTCTTGGGTAAAGCGGTGGCCTGTTTACTCAAGCTCATGTAATGAGATTTGTCGGCAACGAGTGAATACACAAAACGCTAATTTCTTCATGGTTATTTCATTTGTGCACTTTCACTGAACAAAATTGAGCAAAATGCCACCAAAATTGACTAATTTTACTTAATATCAACACGAAATTCAATAATTATGAAAAAACTTCGACCATCTTTTCTCTTGATGGCGCCAAAAAACCTGCACACCACTTAACAACCAGTTATCTTGGTAATTACTCATTTAATCTTTGCTCATTTCGAATGAACTGCCACGTAAGAAAGGTAGATTGTGCATTTTAGACAGGGTTCCTTAGACGAATAGCAACAAATTGAACCGTTGTAGTCCGTCATCAGACGGTTCGCAAACACTTTGTTCCAAACTATTAAGACTGCAATGTTGAAACTTAGCACATACCTACTTAGCGTATTGAGTATAGTATCTTCACGCCCCTATCACGTTTAGGCAGAGGCACAACCAAGGCAGCCACGACTAGCTGAAGACACTAAGTCCAACAATGTGATAGGTGTCAAGCTCCGGGTAACGTTGTCTGTATTAGAAAATTAAAAAAAGGAGGTTACTGAGTATCTTCATGCCCATATCCCTGGAAGGGTAGACAGAGGCAAGCCTATCGCCAACCGAGCACATATCCAATCCCGGGCAACGTTATTTTTATTAGAAAATTTAAAATATGAACTTTCTATTTTTTTTGTTTCCCGACCCGGTGATTGAACCCATGAACTCAAGAAGTCAAGTCCGACGTCGGACCGCTAGACCACAGAGGTCGGGATGTTAGGCCTCGAGCAAAAGTAAGTTTACCGGCTGCCTTACTCTCCGAACCGGAACACGTCAACGGCAAGCACTGACATTAAGGCGGCAGGAATAGGTAAGGCGGTGGTACGAGGGTGGATCCAAAAGTTCTAAGCCCGACCAAGAAAATGAAAGAAAAGTGGGTCTAAATTTATTTTTATTTTTCGACATAGTCTCCATCTAGCTCAACACACTTCTTCCACCTGACCTGCAACTTGTTTATCCCCTCGAAAAAAAAAGATTCCGGAAGGTCGGCGAAATAATCGTTTACTGCGACTATCACCTCATCTTTGGTCGAAAATTTCGAGCCACCCAAGTGTTTTTTTTTAAATTTGGAAATAAGTGATAATCTGAGGGAGCTAAATCCGGCAAATAAGGTGGATGGGGCAGCAATTCGTAGCCACAATCATGGATTATAGACATTGTTTCAACCGAAGTGTGAACACGTGCATTGTCTTGATGAAACAAAACTTTATTACGCAACATTCCCGGCCTTTTTTCTTTTATTTCTTCCCGGAGTCTTCGTAAAAGGTTACAATAATAACTAGGATTTAAAGTTTGAGCTTTCGGCAAATAATCTACAAAAATAATGCCCTTCGCATCCCAAAAAACAGAAGCCATGACTTTGTTAGTCGACCAAACGACCTTAGCCTTTTTCGGTGTAGAAGAGTCTGATCTTTTCCACTGCTTGGATTGTTGATTTGATTCAGGAGGATGGTGATGAACCCAGCTTTTATCCATGGTAACAAATCTAGACAAAAAGGCCTCGGGATCAGTCTCAAAAAGTTCCAAACAGTCTTGCGAAATTGTGTATCGAACTCGTATTTGTTCAGCTGAAAGCAACCTCGGGACCCAGCGAGCAGAAACCTTATGGAACCCCAACTCTTCCGTTATTATGTGTTGCACCCGGCCATAACTAATGTTTGTTATCTCAGCTATCTTACCAATGGTCAAACGTCGGTCACCCAGTTCGAGATCACAAATTTTATCGATGTTTTCTCTCGTGGTAGAGGATGTAGGCCTTCCACTCCTAGGATCATCTTTAATGCTCTCACGACCGCGCTTAAACTGAGATACCCACTTCTTGACACTGGAATACGATGGAGCAGACTCCCCCAAAGTGCTCACCATATCTTGATGGATGTCTTTTGGTGATAGGTCTTTTTTATTGAGGTACTTAATGACTGCACGGTGTTCAATTTTCTCCATTATTGAAAATTGCGTCAGATTGCTTCAAACAAATAATCACAGAAAATTTATATTGTGCAGTATCGGAATGAAACTGCGCACAATAAATCAATATGACACATACTAACAAATGACGGTAGATTTTAAAAAGATGTCATAGCTCCATGTAGGTTAGGCCACGAACTTTTGGATCCACCCTCGTACTAATCCGGGCGAGACGCTGCGAGAATCTACCACCTAGTCAGATGTCAAGGTGTTAGTGACGGTAAGCCTATGCTCGCCTTTTACAAGCTTTCTGGCACAGAAAGGCAGATGATCTATTTTGCAAAGGAGCCTTGACCAACATAGGGAATGTTGTTTTTGTTTGATTTTTTTAAATGAAGCTTACTGAGCTAAGTAACGAAACAACGTGCGAAGAACGACATTTAGCTATGCGTTTCTTACGTCAAACCATCCAACTCATAAACAATACTTAGTTCAATAATCAGTTCTAAGTATTGTTCATGAAATGGATTGACGTAAGAAACGCTAGCTAAATGTCGTATTTCGCATAGCGTTTTTCATTTCTTAGCCAAGTAGGTATGATTCTTGAAAGAGGGTGTAAGTATGTTTGTATGCGATTACTCGGCCTAACTCACAGATTTTTATGGTTTGAGGGACTTAGTCCCATAAAATATTAAATTTAATCCGAAAATGTATACAATGCTAAGTGTAACTTACAAAACTGCTTAAGGCCCCATACTTAGTCAGCCAGAAGAGCCAATCACCGCACTCCCCCGTTCCATGATTACTATGAAATATTGCGCTCTAAAGTAAATATCTTAAGCGATAAATCACTATTTTTGACACTATAAAAGTAATTTGAAAAAAAAAAAAAAAAAACTGAAACGATTTTTTTAGGTATAATACTTATCTATGTTCATGTTAAATCTGGTTTTGATATTTTCATAATCGAAGTAGACAGTTGGGTTTCGCTTTCAAAAAAGGGTTAACTTTTTGATTTTTTTCTATCGAGCAAAGTAAAATGAATCGTGTTTTGGAAACAATAGTCTTATAAAGCATATTAATGTTAATCTTGTGTATTTTTATCACCACGAAAAAGCGTTTCGGGAGCGTGTAGTTTCGCAGCTTAAGAACTACTAAGTAATTCATAAAATTGAGAGTTTGAGGTTTGAGATTTTTCTCAACAGAAATTCTTGAAATCCTGTTATTAATGACGTAATGTAATTAAGTAATATAATTGACACCCAAAAATCATGGCGACAAAAATTGTAAAGTTTGATTTCTTTATATTCTAAAAGGGCCCCAAGTTTCTGTGTGCCCCAGGGCCCCAGCATAATCTAAGCGGCCCTTCCCTTTCTTCCGTTTTTTAACCAAATCTAATTTACACAATTTCTTCTTTTAGATATCATGACGTCTATGAAAACTGTTAGTTATGAATCAATGGAAAATGGTGGCATTATTAGGGGATGGGTTGCTCATTTACTTTACTTTGGTAAGTACCGTTTAAAAAATTTGACTAAGATTTTTGTAATCGAAAGAAAATTGTTGTAATTCCAAGATAAAGGTGTTCTGTCTTAGTGGTTATTCTGCTGTGCACGGCGAGTAGGTGTATTTTTTTATTTTTATTTTTTTATTATTATGATATTGGAAGGCAAACAAGCAGACGGATTTCCTGATGGTAAGAAATTAACGCCGCCTAGAGACACCAAAGGTGGTAATGGTATGCTACTACTAGTGTGTGTAGACAGATGTCACGGTGTTAGTGATAGTAAACCTGTGCTCGCCTTTTACGAGTTACCTGGAAGGAAGGCAGATTATCTATTAATGACAGAGTTTGCCTGTGTATGGGATCAGTGAATGAGAGGTTGAAAGAGTTACCAATGATGATTGTGATTGAGACTCAGTTTATCACAAGGCTGGTATCATGCCCACTCCCTTTTGTGGTAGTAGGGTAGTGCTTTCAAAGGCCGCCCGGTTTGGTTCGCAGAGTAGCCCATGGTAGTTACCCAATCTCTATTGGAGTTAACTCTCCTAAAGACTTGCGTAGTATAAAAGGGAGACAATCAACTGGTATCATCAACATGAGCTTGTTTTCATTACTGCAAAGAAATGCTATGAATAGACCGTTAAGTTCCAACTGTTACATAGATAGTTGAAGATATCAGAACTACCTTTTGCTTGCCTGCGTAATGAATATTTTGTGTACCTTATTGTTATATCACAGTTTTTACATTTAAGGGTATTTGACTACTTTATTCTGTCCCTTTTATTCATATGCATCACACAGGAATTTTGCTTAATAGCTATATTAAAAGCTTCGTTTTGCACTTTATGCACTAGCCATGTTATTATTAATAAATCATACATCAGACAAATAACTTATTGTATTTTTTTTATAGTAATAGTTGATCCAGTGGATTTAGAATTTGTAATGAAGACGTGCTTGGAAAAAGATGATATAAGTCGATTTATGGTTGAGGTTCTTGGTAACAGCGTGGTTTTGGCACCGGGTGCGTAATATTGTAATTTTTTACACTTTTTTTATTAAGTCTTAATCTATGTACAGGAAATCTTTAGTATTCGGGCATTCCGTTTATGTCTAGGGGTGGGCAAACTTTTTTGACCGCGGGCCGGTAAATAAAAAAAAACTAGTGGCGGGCCAGTAAATTTAAATTAATCTTGGGGGGGCCGGTTAATTAATAACACCTAAAAAGATCTGTAAATATAACGATATATAAAGATATGAAACGTTGTATAAAAATATTTTTTTTATTTTTAAAATCTTTTATTAAAATAAAATCGGTTTATGATTTTTTTATGTTATAGGAAGGCAAACAAGCAGACGGATTTCCTGATGGTAAGAAATTTCCGCCGCCTAGTG
>NJDC01001459.1:135457-147366 GCA_002245475.1 Calephelis virginiensis
GGGGGGGGGGGCGGTTAATTAAAAACACATAAAAAGATCTGTAAATATAACGATATATAAAGATATGAAACGTTGTATAAAAATATTTTTTTACCCGGCTTAAAACCTCTCAAGGGCCGTATTTTGCCCACCAATGACCTAGGCAATGTATAGAATATCAGGGATGACTATGGTATAACTAAGTATTAGGAATATTGTTGTCCTAAGGATTAAGTACCTGCTGGTACTCACTCTCATAAGAAGCAATTTTACTGTCAATTAAAAATTTATTTCGAGTCTTGTCTTTTAAAAATAACTAAATGTGGATAAACGTAGATAGCCCGAGGAGATCTAGGTTGATTTTCCACCATCAAATCAATAGTATTCTTTTTTTTTCAAAAGTTTTTGTTTAAAAAGGATAATGATAGTGGAGTAAGCCAGCCGTCTGCAAAGATCGGAATATTTGGCACTAGATACTCTCTGCCTAAGCCGTAAGGATTTGACGTGAAGATGTGTATGTAATGTATGTCAATTAACTTACAAGTTTGCCACATTACACTAAGTTATTAAGCTTACCACATTATGGGATTAAAGTACCTTCGCCTTATCATGGATGCCCTGGTTGTACTTCTGCTTATTTCTTCAGGAGTAGGGGTGTGAATATATTTGAATAAAAGTAAAGTTACTTTTCTAATAGACCTGCAAAACGCAAAAGGTACAAGCAAATAATTTTTTATATAGTTGGATATAAACAGAATGTGAAAATACTAAGCCCTAATGATTATATCCAATACTCTTATTTTTCACAGTTCCAATTTGGAGACGTCGGCGACAGATCCTTGTACCAACGTTCACACCGAAAATTGTGGAGTCTTTTGTAGAAGTATTTGTGAAACAGGGTGAAAAATTACGACAAAATCTAGCACAAAAATCAGGTCAAGGAAGTTTCCGTTTGTGGCCATACATTAGCGCTTATGCACTTGATTCAGTGTGTGGTAAGGCTGTTTTATTAACATTTATCTTGAAACAGTGCAATCTATAATATACTAGCTGCCTATTCCGGCTTCGCTCGGATGTTAATTTTTCTGGTTATAAATTGAGATGTAAGCTATCCTATCTTTCAAGTTGGATCAAACTGCACACGGTGTGCAAATTTGATTAAAATCGGTTAGGAGTCCATCGCGGACAAACAACGTGACACGTAATTTATATATGTTAAGATAGAAAAATCAAACAGTCCAAAAAAATTATTGGTACAAAAGAAAATTTAGTTTTGATTATCAAATAATATCTCAGTTCGGATAAATTATATATTTTTCTAAAATTTTATTGGATTAAAATTTAATCAGAATGTTTTTAAAATTCGTAAAAAAGAGATTGGTAGGTACACTAGCAAAAAAATATCTTTTTAACATGTGCACATTATCTTTTTTACATGATGTAACTTAGCTTCAGGAGGGTTATGTTTTTTGAGAGTAAATAAATATGTACAGATTTTTATTTTGTCTGCTAAAGCCTGAACTGCCTAAAGAATTTTAAAGTGCAAATTAAATGGTACAATTAACATTGTCTAATTAACGCGAGTAAAAACTGGGTACTAAAAAAAAACAAGTAGTGAATTTTAGACGCCGTTAACATTTTTCTTCTATTACTCAAAATTAAATAGGTATTACAGAAATAAGTATATGTACAACAAAAAACTGCTTGTCACATATTATGGCATGGAATTGTTTTTTTTTTGTTATGCCGAGTTTTTTGTATTAATCAATGTGCTTTTTCTATAATAATGCAATATACTTACAAATTATTTTTACGTTGTAAGGAACGCTCAGCCCCAACAAAACTCATCATCATATGGTTTTTATAGTATGATTTAACTTGATTAGTTTTACAAAAAATTAAAGAATTGATACTAAGTTCACACAACTCTATATTAAACAAGTTAGGGTCACACAAATCACATTGTCTTGTGTTAAGAAGGTATTTCTTAACGTCTGGAATTCTGTTTGTTTGTTTGTTATTAACGAAAACCAACTCGATAACCGCGTCAATTCAAATTATTGCCAGTTTTAAATAAAATTACCAAACTATTACTTACCAAATTCGTACAAATAATATTATTAATAAAAATGTCTCAGTCTGTCTGTCTGTTATGCTTTCAAGACTATAGAGCTGGACTGATTTTGATGAAAAGCACGTACTTAAAGCACCGACTTCAAATATAGGTTGTTTTTTAAATTGACTCTCGAAGTACTATAACGAAGGGATAAAAGGATGAATCGTAACTATTTTACGTTGACGAAGTCGCAGTAAGTATAAATGCAACTAAATCTCCCAAATTTTATCTGTGTCAGCCTAAATTAACAGCATATAATATTAATTTCGCCTTTTTTTCTTTTTACGTTTTTTATGGACCGCCTCGTTGGTCGAGTAGCTACGCTTAACTACAACAACCAACCGCGTGGCTCGGGTTCGATTCCTAATGGGGGCAGGCTTTGTTGTGATAAAAATGTTTATGAAATGGCATTCATGATGTCTGTATTTCCAGGTCCGGGTGTTTATTAAATTTATTCTGGTATCTAAGTTTTTCTTTGTATAAAAATCGTTGACTAACACCCTTAACACAAGTAAGTATATAATTTTCTTACTTTGGTTAGATTTAATTTGTGTGACTTGTGATATTTATTTATTTATGTTTTTTGTGTAAATAAAATTTAAATAAATAAAGATAGATATTTTTCGTCTTTTAACAGAAACAACAATGGGTGTGAGCATAACCACTGAGGAGTCAAGTTCATCTTTTCTGGCGGCACTAAATTACTTGCTCAACTTAATAGGCAAAAGAATGGTTCATTTATGGCTCCAACCGAGTTGGTTGTTCAAGTTGTTTCCAGAACACAAATTGCAAGAAGAAAATAAAAACATTATGTGCAGCTTCGTAGATAAGGTAAAATTGCAAAATACAATTTAATGGCTGTAAAATCGCAAAAAATGACACCAATTAGTAAAGGATTGCAATTGTGTGGTGTCCTTTTTCCAAGATGGTCTCATATAATTTTTTCACGCATGCTATTTTCATGTCAAAAATCACAGAATAGTCTAATAGTCGCCTCTGTGGTCTAGCGGTTCAGTTGTCGGACTTGACTGCGTGAGATGCCGGGTTCGATTCCCGGGTCGGGCAACACAAATAAATTTAGGAAAAAAAAACGTTGCTCAGGATTAGATATGTGCCCTGTTAACGTAGGCTTGCCGCCTATCACATTGTGGGACTTAGTGTCTTCGGCTAGTCGAGGGTGCCCTGGTTGTACCTCTTAAGGGATATGGGCGTGAAAATACTTACTTACTAACTTTTTAGAATAGTGATTTTTGACATGAACATCGCATGAGTTTAAGTATTAATCAAAAACCACTAGTCGGATTGTGATCAAATTTATGGGACCACCACGTCATGACCTTCCTTCCCAAAAAACCATAAATATCTGTTTTTTATTAGCTTGTTAAACGCGTAAGAAACATAATATAAATAAACAGTTGGTTTGAGAACTCTTGTCGAGTCGGTTAAAAAGTGCTATGTATATATTTTCAGAACTGAAGTGCTACACTTAGCAGGTAAATTTGTCTAATAGAATTTTATCGTCTGAGTAGTTGAGACGATTTTGGTAGCAATCTTTATCTTTAGTAAATTTACGGCCAATATTAATAATCAATCCTAATATAAAACTTGCTGTCCAAGATTGATACTTTGATCCATTTTTATGTTATCGCTTGCCAATAACATATCTGTGGACTGGATAAATATGGCAATTAGGTATGGGATAGGCCGCCGGATACGCAGCTATCTAGATTGCTTGAAATCCATTAGATTGAGATACATTATTAACATTGGCCGTTATTCTACATCTGATTGTAATATTATGATTATTTATTACATTATGATTATGAAATGTAATCTGTATGATTAAGTATATATAACTCATAAACAAGTCAGATCATGATGAAAACCTCTGAACTGTGACCCACCCATTTAAAAAAGTGGCCAAGTGCGAGTTGGATTCGCCCATGAAGGGTTCTGTAGCAGCAATTACCCCAGTATTGCCTCAATTTTTTTTCTTTTCCTATCAAAAATTTAATCCAGTTCATGAAATACATTTATTCACCAAGTTTCAACAGCATAGCTCTTATAGTTTCGGAAAAAAGTGGCTGTGATATACAGACGGACAAACAGACAGACAAGACGAATCCCTAAAAAGAATCATCAAAATCGGTTCGTTATTGGCCTAGTAATCACGTAACAAACATACAAAAAACATGCAGTCGAATTAAGAACCACGTCTTTTTTTAGAGCCACTTATAAAACAAAAAAATAAAACTCAAATTTCAGATTATACATGATAAAAGAGCAGAACTATACGTAAGAAAACTGGATGAATCAGAAATTTACAACGCCAACTTCGGTGTGTATACATAATGTTACTGGTAAAGTATTTTATAATTCAAAAAAAAAACCGGCTATGATTTCAATGTTAAATCGTCTAAGTACAAAAAAAAAATTTTTTCTTGATTTCAATGGGACTCCATCTTCAGATCCAGGCTTGGTAGCAATGTTACCACAACGAAAGTAGAGCGTACTTCATTACTCATTACATCATTACTCTTTCAAAAAATAAAAAAAGATTGCGTTTTTATTACAGGAAAATCAAATATTCAATAGTAAATTACTAAAATTGAGGATTCACAACGAAAAATGATAATTTACTCATACATTTTGCAGACCTAAGAAATTACAAGGAGAAAACCTATTTGGAATTATTGTTGGCCTTGTCGGGTGGCGACAAAGGTTATACCAACGTAGAGTTAAGAGAGGAGATATTAACTCTGACAATAGCTGGGACGGACACCTCGGCAGTGGTGATTGGCAATACATTGAAGTTACTGGCCAAATATCCGAAAATACAAGACAAAGTATATAAAGAGTAAATATATTTTTATTAACCAAAGCAATAGCTTTGAGGATCTTTATTTTACGGCAGATTATGGTGATAAAACGAACTAAATTTTATTACATACAAATCATAGAAGACAAAAATTAAGAATCGTCAAACATAGGCCTGCTCCTACTAATCTATATATTAATACGTGATGACAAGTGCATAACGCTAATATTATTCAATAATAATGCTTATAAAGTACATTAAATCAATAAATAAAACATTAAGAGTGAGTAATGTTTAACACATGCATTTGACATACCATGCATTTGACACACACAAACAAATAAATTGATGATCACGATAAAAGATCACAGATGGCGCACTAAAAAGTTTGGAAACAAAGTAGTTGGTCTAAAGAAATGAAAATGGCGTTCTTATCAACAAGATATTAAAATTTATTATGGTCAAATTTCGACCAATGGGCAACTACTGGTCCATTTAAATTTGTAATTTCTTAAGAACTATTAGGTTAAGTATTAGGTTAAATGAAAAAGTTTTTTTTTGTTAAGTTGAACGTATATTTTTTCCGTTATTAGGTATAAACATGAGCGTTTATTTATTTAAAAAACATTGTTCTAAATATGTTTTTAAAAAACCGAACAATGCCAGTACATAAGCATTTTCTCCTAATTTCGGATCAGGTTATCTAATGATGACAGAAAACACGTGGGTATTCCATTAAAGTTACACAGTGTTAAATAACACTTAAAATTAAAAAAACAATAAACCCCTTGAAAATATACATGTATGCAATGTAACTAAAAACGATCTCGAGCACCTGACGTGTTTTTGACTTTCAAACAAAAATGTCCATATTGAAATTTGTCCATCCGTTTAAAAGTTATAATGCTGCAAACACAGGCACACACATAACATTCACATAATACCCCTCGTTTTTTTCAGGGTTTAAAAAAATAAAGTGTTCAAGCAAGAATGAAATTCAAGTTGTAATATTAGTATGTTAAAATTATTTTATTTAAATTTTGGAAACACAAAAAAAAACATTGAAGCTTAGTACAATAATTTAAGCTTTGAAACTAAGAATTAACAACTAACTAAGAAAAAAAGGTTTGAAAATGCTGGATTTTATATTCTAGTATTATCTTAATAACTTGAATTCGAGCATTTTATGTTAATGTATATTTATATGTATATATTTATATATTTATTTAGATGTTATATACATTTATAATTATTTTTAAGTGCTTCATAGACAACAAATCGTGTATCTACATTTATCTACGTTTATGTTTGTTTCTGTTTTTCCTTTTTACGGGTCAGCTGGTAGAAATCTCTTTTGCTCATTGTACTGTATTATCTTTATGTTCATGTTTGTGATAACGTTTTGTGTACAATAAAGATATTATTATTATTAATACCCAAAAAATAATACGCGACGGGTCTTTTTTCGTATTTTTGCTTATAAGTTTGACGTTTGCTTGAATGTGTGCGTATGACGTGTGTCTTTAGCATCATAGCTCCTGTAGGAATGGACCGATTTCGAAGCTTGTTTTTCTGTTTTTTTTGTGTTTGAGATGGTTCTTAGCTACGATACTATAGGTTTAATTGGTGGTTGTTCAAGGTTTTCAATTTTATAATTGTTATGTTTTTATATTTCAGGATTCATGAAGTAGTCGGAAACACTAATCGAATGTTAATAAAAGAAGATTTATATCGTCTTGAGTATTTAAAAAGGGTTATAAAAGAGTCCCTAAGATTGTTTCCTCCAGTGCCTTTCCTTGTTAGAAAAGTTGAAACGGAACTTACGCTTCGTAAGTTATTGCTTTTACCTAAATTCATTAAAAACGTATCTTCTGTTTTATAAAAAAAGCATTTTGTATATTTGTTATGTATTTATCTTAAAGTCAAGTCCCTTGCAAGGTAAAGGTGATGGAGAGCCCGGTGTCACTATTCCACAGACCTGCCTGAGTTCCTTTATATTTATTTTTTTTATTTTCATTCAAACAATATAGTTTGGAATAATCCTGACACCATCCTTGGATAACACCTAAGCGATTTGCTACAGAGTTTTGAAAATTAGCAGAAAACTTGTTTTTGAGGCTTTTTGTGGCATAAGACAAATAGTACGGTTCTTTTGCTTGTAAGAGATAACCGTGGCAGCGTGGCTGTGGTCAAAGAGTATATAAATACTACGTAATAAGAGGCGGGACTTCCATAGATACATAGCAAACCCGAATTTGTATCAAGTTTACTTGAAAAAGTATAACCCGTATAATTTGAAACTAAGTCTAAAGGCATTCAAATATAAGGCAACTAGTGACATATAATTTGGGCGAATAAAAAACATAGCAAACTTATTTTTTTTATTTTTTGATATGAAAGTTGCGCCAAACTGGCTGTGGTAAAACGCTATCCTGTGGCCAGAGTACTAGGACTTTTTTGGGTTACGTTCGTATCCTACGATAAGTTAGCCGGAAAACTTGCCAAACACTTTTATTGTGGAAACAAGAATAGATAAGGCAGTGAATCCCTATCCGGGTAATTTCTTGCACATGGAGTGCACCACCTGTGGTCTTGTTAGTAATGACCTGAATGGGTCCTATGCTCTCCTCTTATGAGCTGCCTGGCGGGAGAGGCAAAAGGTCTATTCGACACAGAAGACTCGAACCAACACGAGATAAACCTAGTTTATCAATATACTCAAAATAGTTTATCAAGTAATTCTCCAAATTGATTGTTTTAGCTTCTGGTGCAATTTTACCAGCTGGTTCCGGTGTAGTTATATCTGTGTGGGGTGTAAACAGGGATCCGAAATATTGGGGTCCGAATGCCGAGCACTTCGACCCGGACAGGTTCCTGCCTGAGCGTTACAATTTACTTCATTCTTGTAGTTATATGCCGTTCAGCAATGGACCCAGGAATTGTGTGGGTATGTTATTATTATGACATTTTACTAGAAGTAAGTTCGTAAGAGAATGAAATAAATCTTTTCATATATTAAAATAAATTGCTGTTGAATTATTTGTGGAATTCCAGTGAAGATTTTAAAGATAAGAAAAAGGGAAAAACTGCGAGGAAATTACGAAAAAAGACATTTTAAGATGATGACGATGATGATAAGAACATACAAACAGAATGGCTGGAGCGTAGTTCGCTGGACAGCTAGTTTTAAAATAAATTAAGAATGTTATAAATCGTAATAAAATGACGTGCCTAAAAAATCTTGGGCAGAACATTTCCAAATATTTTTTAAGAAATTATTTTTCATTGTTCCGATTTTTTTGCATGATATAGGTCATGGCAATAAAAAAGCGCTTAAGTTGATACATATAGTATAATTAAACATTTCCATAAAAAATAACTACTGTACGGCGGCTGACGCCATAATTGTTGTTTCCATGATGTTGACTCAATTTGGGTGTTCTCAAACATGTTTCAAAAGCACTTTTAAACTCCGTTCGTTTAACGGGCAGCATTACGACGTCCCAGGGAGGTCCGTACTATGCGTAGAGTATAGTATAAATATATAAATATAAATATATAAAGACTACAGTCTTTGGTGGCGATCGGCGTGTGAATCGCGTAATTGCCTACAGTGTGATCGTATTCATAGGGCTCGGCGCACGTGCACGTGTTTTACAAGTCGTTAGGCCACGGAACAACTATAGTACTCCGACAAGAAATTCGAGTACATACAAATACTGTGGGATCAAAATGTCTTACAGCGCCATCTCTTGGTGTCCATAAACATAAGTAGATTTTGTGGGATATCCGACCCTGCCATTGTTTTCATGGGAATGTTTTGGAAATAACAAGATCAAACTAATATTTCAATGATATACATGTTGTAATGTATTAATAAATAGGCACAGAAATAGTAAACTGCATATCATCAAAATTTAAGTTTTATCAGTAAATTAAAAACAACAATATACTAGAACACTTTTTATATTTACACAAATTTAAAATAAATCATTCTTCTATTACACACATATTATATTACATCTTTTATGTACTGGGAAATGATACAAACAAAGTTTTTTTTATGTTTTCTTTCAACGTAGTTACAAAAACAATAGGTAATTGTTTCACTGTCTCATTTCTCTATGTATATCAGTATCGTTAAACTTTTATTCCGTAATGGAGGAGTCAGAGCTATATTCTGAAATATAGAAAAGCACTTCAATACGCTAGAACAGCGGTCGGCAACCTTTTGGCAGGCAAAGGCCACAAGGCGGCAAAATAAACTAAAGGTGGGGCCACACTTGTAATATTTAACCTAGTAGCCAAATATACCTACGTATGACTGGCCATATCCCATTGAAAAAATGAAAATGGACGCAGAAAACCGCGTTCTTAAGGCTAAATCTACACTATACGTCGTATGTTATACGGTCAAGCGCGGAAAGTCCATGAATTTATTTGATATTTATAACTTATTTTCAAGACATTCACGGGCCGCAGGTAAGACGTCGGCGGGACGCGGGTTGCCGACAGCTGCGCTAGAATCACAAGAAAACATAAATTCTAAACTTCGAACCATAGTCCATAGATTCCTTAATGTTGTCATTTGTATTTTGGTTTTTGCGCAATTATGTCACTTCGAAATTTGAAAACATATTAACACATATTTTATTATGCTGATTAATTTGTTTTTTTATGGTGCATTTAATTTTTGTCACACATAATATAGTTTCAGAAAATACTGCCAATCAAGAGAATATTTAATCAGTTTCCATACATGTGTTTTTCTTTAGGTTTTTAATCTTTTTACCTCGAGTTTAATTAATCTAATTAACTGACAAGTTATATATTATCCTCTTAACAAAAAAATCAATGTTAAAAAAAACAACAAAAAGGATAAATGGTAGATAGTATTTCTTGGTAATAAATTCTGAATCATAATTGATTACACACTGTTTGTGGGATAAGTCAGGTTATTTATTTTTTTAGAAAACTCTTTGGTGATGAACATGATAAGCATTTGTATCGTGAACACACTATTGGTTATTAATCAGTATTTATTTATGTATTAGCCTGTGACTTTTTCACAATTATTTCGTAAATTGCACAATGTATAGGTACTTTTAAAATCGTTTCCGATTCTGGCAACATAGTTTCATTTTGTATTAAATTAACTCCATCTCGCGGGTTCCACAGACCACAGCAAATAATGAAACAGTCTAGTGGTAGGTAAATATTGTCGACCTCGCCTGCGTTAGGCTAAGTATTGAAATAACAATGATAACCTTAATTTCACATCGTAATAAACTCAAAGTATTCAACTGATGGTTTATGAACTAATTGTTAGGACATCATCAAATTATTCTAGTTTTTCAGATGAACTAATGTGTTTGAGCCGATGTACTAAATCAATTATAAAACATGTTTCAGTATCCGAAACATTTATGGCTTCCTTCTTGCAGTTCGGCTATTTTAAAAATAGAGAAATGACCAAACAATCTTTTTTTGCAGGATATCAGTATGCTATGTTTTCCATTAAGGCTGCAATAGCATCTATTCTCAGGAGCTACAGAGTCGACGGCGAAGAAGAGAACAGTCCGATTCCTAACATTAGAGTAAAGTGGGATATAATGTCGAAAGCTGTCGACGATTACGAATTGTCTTTGGAAAAACGACAAATAGAGATTTAGCTTCAACAATAACAAAACTTGTATATTATAGTTCTTTTCAATATATATTCAATAGGTAGCGAGTCATGGGACCAAACATAACAACCCATTTCTTATAATTTAAGTATCTTCACGCCCATATCCCCGAAGAGGTAGGCAGAGGCGCAACCAGGGCACCCACTACTAGCCGAAGACACTAAGTCCCACAATGTGATAGGTGGCAAGCCTATTGCCAGCCGGGCACATTTCCAATTCCGACCAACATTTTTTTTATTAGAAAATTGGAAAAATCCAATTTTCTTTTTGTTGGCCGACCCGGGATTCGAACCCGGGACCTCATGCAGTCAAGTCCAACACCTGGACCGCTAGACCACAGAGGCGACCACAGATCTTATAATTTATATTCAATAATATGCGATATTCTATAATATTCGTTGATAATTAATTTGTTGCATAAAAACTCGTTTATACCTTGCTTTCGTATTTGAGTATGTAAGTACTAGGTACTTTCAGCCTCCATTATAGTCTTTTGGTAGTAAAATCTACTGTACTGTACAGAATAGTAAGGTAATTTTAGCCTATGTATAATCTCGGGTCTGCTACTATATGCATATAAAATTTTATTGAAATTGGTCAAGGGGTTTAGCCGTATTTTGTATTTATGATATTACTAAGGATTTTTCAGCTTGTGGGCCTAACTAATTAAGCTTGACATTTCAAGTTTTTAAAAATAAACTTGTCTAAGGCTACAGTGACTTTCATTTGCATATAATTTTTTCTCCGTAACCAAATTTTGAACTCTGACATGGTTAGTTTTGGGTCATTTGTCCGGGCTCCTGTGTATTGTAGATTATCTGCCTCCCTGCTTGGCAGCTCGGAAGAGTCGAAACCTCATATACCTATTCCTGCCTCCATAATGATAGTTCTTTTATGTGAGAATTCACACTAACTGATACAGACTGAAAGAAAAAATGACAAAATACTAAAAATGTTCTCTGTTTTTTTTCTAGTCTGCACCTATATTTGTTTAATATTTGCAATGTATTAATTACATTTGATAGGTCGTCGTTATATATATCTTCAATTCCAGACCCCCTGCAGGGTGGCCAAGGAGTGTAAAGTGCCAAGTGAAAGAAATTCACTAGATCTAGTTGTACCTCAAAATATAAGTTTATGGACTGCGCGTCTAGAGTAGCAAGATTAGTAGAAAACGACAGTGAAAAATAAAAAACACGTCACATACATACATACATACATATCTTCACGCCAAGTCCCTTACGGGGTAGGCAGAGAGTATCGAGTGCCAGACCTCACGATCCTGACAAACCTGTCTTGCTTCCTTCAC
>NJDC01001459.1:158145-173738 GCA_002245475.1 Calephelis virginiensis
CGAGTAATTGTACGCACCTAGCTCCTTGTACTGACACACACACACACACACACACACACACATACACACACACACACAAAATACATTTTTTGTCTGTGTACCTGGTAAAAAATATGGTATTTGTATCTATTATTTGTTTATTTCAATTTACAGGGAGTCTCTGATGACAAAATAGATCTCTTTAATACGGAAATTATAGTTATTTGATATTCATGCTCCAATCAAGCCAGTAAAAATGAAACATCTATCTGCGCCTTGGCTTACTAATGATACAAAACTGTTAATCAATAAGGAAAATTAGGATAAAGCTAAATTGCGGATAGACAAAAGTGAAACTAACATTATGATATATAAATATTTAAGAAATCGCTGTAATACATTGATAAGAGACGCGCAATCACGCCACATACACAAATATGTTGAGAAAGGAGATCTCGCAAAAGCTTGGAGGTTCCTAAAGTCTTTGGGAGTAGAAAAATCTCGTAGTGGTGTCTCAATTGATAAAATCAACTTGGATATGTTAAATCAGCATTTCTCAGCGTCTACATGTTATGATACCAAAACCAAAGAAAAAACACTGGATTCACTTTCTCATCTAAAACTTGGCTCTAACATTCAACCATTTGAGCTTAATCCTGTTGAGGATCATGAAGTCGAACAAGTCATTGTGTCCATAACTTCTAGTGCTGTAGATGATGATTGTATTAGTCGCAATATGATTGTTCTAATTTTGGATATAATTACCCCGATTCTGACTTGTTCTTAATCATTCTTGGACAACTACTTTATTTCTTAATAGTTGGAAAGATGTTTTGATTATTCCACTAGCAATCAAGTCCTTCTTCTTTCTTTGATTACCGACCTATTTCCATTCTCCCTTTTTTTTAATCCAAAGGTATTACAACAATTAGTTTATAAACAGTTAAGCACATTTTTATTTAAAAATTATCTACTCAGTCCCTTTCAATTAGGCATTCGTCCTGGCCATAGTAAAGTTACAGCATTTTCAAAAATTACTGATGATATTCGGATGGGCATGGACAATAAATTACTGAATGTTTACTTGATTTTAATAATGCTTTTAATACTGTCGATATCGACGTGCTTTTATGTATTATGCAATCTTTTAACATATCCTCGTTCGCATTACAATGGTTTGGTAATTATCTGCGGGGGCGCCAACAGCGTATTAAAGTAAACGACAGACTTTCTGATTGGTCTCATAACATGTCCAGTGTGCCTCAAGGTGGCGTACTCTCTCCTCTTTTTTTTCGATGTTTATCAACCTCATCACTCTTGAAGTACTTTCTCAACATCACATTTATGCAGACGATTTTCAAATTTATACTCAAGCAGCACTTGAACATCTTACGCCAGCCATTTATAAATTAAATGCAAATCTTTAGAACATTCAAGATTGGTCAATTAGCCTAAATTCAGTAAAATCACAAGTAATTATTATTGGAAGCCCAAATTTAATATCTAGAGTTGACTGCGTCTCTCTTACAAAAGTGGTTTTAAATTGAACTCATATTCCTTCTTAATCAGAAGTTAAAAATTTGGGCGTTTTTATTGATAATAAATTATCGTGGTATGCGCATATCAAGGAACTTAGTAGTAAAATCTTTGCATCAGCTAATTCATTAAATCGTCTTAGAAAATTTTTTCCCACATCCACTAAAATTACGCTCGCACAATCCTTGCTCCTTCTTATCCTCGATTATGCAGATGCTTGTTACATGAATTTGACTGAAGATCAATTAAATAAACTAGAGCGTCTTCAAAATGTTGCCATATGGTTCATATTTGCACTTCGCAAATATGACCATGTTTCTGATTTTCTAAAAAAACTGGTGGTTACCGATTCACCTTCGCAGGACTGCGCATACACTTAATTTTTTATTTAGTGTTCTCTTTAATAACAAGAACCCTCGTCTATCTTAAAGAGAGATTTATTTTTCTTAGTGAAGATAATGTTGGTTAACGTCATTGCAAAAGGTTTTTGGTTAAGATTCCGGAGCATAAAACTAAATTCTATAAATATTCGTTCACAGTACGGACTATTAAGCAATGGAACTCACTGCCTGTTGAAATAAGACAGGCAAAAAGCAACCGTGGATTTAATAAAATGGTAAAGGAGTTTTACCTGAATACTTTGGGACAAAATTTGTAACTGGGCAACGCAAAAGAGAGCGCGGAGCGGGCTCGGAAGGACGATCCTGACTCAGCCCCGCTCGGGCGCGGGCAGACCGGGGGCGCAAGAAGGCGGTTCCTTCGTCTTCAAAGCGCCTCCGACGCGGGGCTGCCGGGGGGAGTCGGGGGACTTTCTTCGGCCAGCACGGCCTCCCACTACCACGGGAGCGACTCCAAGTCGCTCCTCTTTCAGCAGTTAGGTAAAGACTGGGCCGCAGCCGCGGAGCGGGATGGTCAACGCGACCCCATCTCGCTCCTAGCCGGGCGGCGCGAAGGTCATAGTCGGTTCGAGTCCGATATAGCCCGCTGTTCTCGACCGAGAGCGGCAGGTATCCGGGGGGATTTTTGGCACTTAAAAAAAAGCAAACGTATATTAGTAGTAGAGTGTTTTTGCAACTCGGCCTGGGTTCCACATAACGATTGCAGTATATTTTGGTCTGGAGGGTAGTGTAGCACAACAATTCATTTAGCACATTGGCTACAAGGCAGCGACGAACTTAAAAGATTGTCTCTTACCATCATGAAAGCGGTGTGTTTGTTAAAATACTATATGATTATTATTAGCGTACTTTTTAAATTCCGATGGAAAAAAAGAGAATGTATAATTTTCACGTGTCTTCGTTCGAGTATGTGTATGTCTATGGCATCATAAATTTTGACGGATGGACCGATTTTAATAAGTATTTTTTTTTAATTAAAAGCTGATGTAATCAAGGTGGTTTAGAGCTACATTACATATTGTAGGTTTTGTCATTGTCATGGGTTATTCATTTTCTTTTAATTTTAATGATGTTCTATTATATTTGTCTATCAATATCAAATATATTATTTACAACTAACTGAAGTTATTAAAATGTATTTTATATTTTTACAGTAATGGTTGACCCCGTAGATTTAGAATTTACACTGAAGGTGTGTTTGGAAAAAGATGATCTGCACAGATTTATGGTTGAAGTAATTGGAAACGGTGTTTTTTTCGCACCAGGTGTGTGACTTTAAACGCTTTTTTAATCTCAATGATTTTAGTATGTAACAAAACAATGAAAAAGTGTGAAAGCAATAATAGTTAAATATACATGTACACGAGATCTTTGCTTTTGTACTTTTGACGTCTTTGAACGTGGATTAAAGTAGGAGTAAAGTTTAGTTATTATTATAGTCTTTTTCAATTTGTAAGAGAGACTATAATATCAGGTTGGTTTTTTTTGTTTGGTTTTTCCCCGTGTTGGTCCGGGCTTTTTTGTAGAATAGACCATCGGCCTTCCTACCAGGCATCTCCTAAAAAGCGCTAAAAATAATAGGCTTACCGTCACTAACACCGTGACATACGACTAGTCGCAGCGACTCACACGGATCGGTACCACCGCCTTATCTATTCCTGTCGTCACAACGTCCAATGCTTGCCGTTGACGTGTTTCGGGTCAGAGGGTAAGATAGCCGGTAAACTTACTTTTGCTCGAGGCCTGACATCCCGGCCTCAGGTTGGCAACGCACCATTACCACCTTTTGGTGTCTCTAGGCGGCGGGAATTTCTTACCATCCGAAAATCCATCTGCTTGTTTGCCTTCCAATTTAACTAATAATAACTCTTTTATTTATAAGACTTCAGAAGTTCGCAAGACTAAAAATATTTGACACAATTTGCGTACGCTGTTGTAAACCTAAAAAAAAAATAAAGAAAAGTAAAACGTATACGTTGTTATTAGTTTGCTTACATATATCTAAAACTTGTCATTGGATTATTACATTTAAATTCGTTTAAACTTCAGCCGTCCTATAATAAGCATGAATTAAAGTATTTCAAGATTCAACCTGGTATGCTAGTCTTTATTATACTTGATACAGACTTTAATATTAACTTTACTTTTACTTTTCATCTGTTTATTAATTAAACCGGAGCTGTCTAGTTATTAAACGTAGATTAAAATACGCTAAGGTTTTAGTAGACATTATAATCTATATTTCAGTGCACTAACAACCCAAATGTCAACGTAAACCTTGGACATCTTTAATCTATTGTTATTCATAATGAGATAGGTATGGATGCTAGGACACTGATTGGAGTATTTCTCCCCTTTATCTACTCTTATAATTCTAAAATGGCTTTTCTTAGTTTCAATACATTTACACTCTAATCATTTTTTATATTATCGATCGATGTGATGTTACTCATTCTTCACAGTTCCAATTTGGAGACGTCGGCGACAGATCCTTGTACCAACATTTTCGCCAAAAATTGTACACTCTTTCGTAAAAGTATTTGCAAAACAGGGTGAAAAATTACGACAAAATTTAGCTCAAAAATCAGACAAAGGAGGCTTTGCCTCATGGCCAGAACTAAGCGCTTATACACTAGATTCAGTTTGTGGTAAGAATATTTTTATTATTATTTTCATCTTGAAGATCAAAGTCGTTTAAAGTCAATTAAGGCAGGTAGTAGGCAGTATTAACTAAGTAAGGGGTCTTTAGATGAAATCCATAACAAACTGCCAGCTCTTAAGGTACCAAGAGAAGCACCAGCTGTTATATGATCGTCAATACGGCTTTCATCGTGGTCGTTCAGCTGGTGATCTTTTAGTTTGCTTAACACACCGATGGACGCAAGCAGTCGAAAGTAAGGGAAAAGCATTGGCTGTCAGTTTGGACATAGCGAAAGCCTTTGATCGGATGTGGCACAAGGCGCTTCTATCGAAGCTTCCTTCTTACGGCCTTCCTGAGAAATTATGCAAATGATCACTAGGTTTTTAACGGAGCGTAGCATCAAGGTCGTTGTCGACGGGATGTTTTCGGAATCCAAGCTTGTCAATGCTGGTGTCCCCCAAGCCTGTGTAAATTTCTCCTACTCTGTTTCTTCTGCATATCAATGACATGTTTCAACTTAGTAACACTTATTGCTATGCAGACGACACTACTGGGGAAGCTTAATACTTTGGCCGGCATAATATATCTCGGGAACATGTTATTGAGAGCCGGAACATACTTGTGTCTAATGTAGACAATATTTTGTCTAAAATTTCGTTTTGGGGCCCGAAGATTCTTTTGAAATTTAACCCTAGCAAGCACAGGTGCGCGCGTTTTCCACTAAAAACACTCCCTTCGTCGCATCTCCTCGATTTGAAAGCGTTTCTCTAACTGCCACAGCCTGCATTCATGTACTTGGCGTTGACATTTCGAGTGATGTTCCCCCCCACCGACCACGACGAAGTGAAAGATGTTATCAAAGAACTTCAAAATAGAAAGACCCCGGGGCCTGACGGTATTTCAAACAGCATAATTAAATATTTTCCTACTGCACTCATATACCTACTAGTAAACATCTTCAATGTATTACTAGCAGGCAGTGCCTTTCCTGACGAGAGCCCGATTAGTCTTATCAATTCACTCGGCAAAATATACGAGCGTCATATACTCGCCCGACTTAAGACGGTCGTAGCCGAGAAAAAATTGTTAATGGATGAGCAATTTGATTTCCGGGCAGCTCGTTCATGTACAAATCAAGTGCACCGCCTCACGGAGCACATACTAGACGGCCTGAATAGACGACTACGACACGGGAGCGATATTCTTCGATGTGGCCAAACAAATAGGCTGCAATCTTAGAAACGCGGCCACTCTCCTGGGCGACTGGTTCAGGAAGTGGCGTATAGAAGTGAACCTCGATAAAAGTGCAGCGGTGTACTTTAATCGAAGTCTCACACCCGAACTGTTAACTCCCAGGCGTAGCCCGGGCACCATCAAACTGTTCGGAAGAGCGATCCCCTGGGAAAAATCAACAAAATACCTAGGGCTCACTCTAGACAAAAATATGTCGTTCGAACCGCATATTACGCGCGTCACAAACAAGGCTAAGTTCGTACTTAGCCGTCTCCATTATCTTATTAATAAAAATTGTAAAATGTCACTTCGTAACAAAGTGACACTTTACAAAACTTGTGTTAGACCCATTTTAGCATACGGTAGCGTAGCCTTCGCGCATACGTTCCCGTCCCATCTCAATAAGCTTCAAGTAGTCCAGAATAGGTTCATGCGAACTGCCACGGGCGCCCCGTGGTACGTTCGCAACGAGGACCTACATCGCGACCTCGATTTACCCACTATAGCGCAGCATTTCAAAGAACTATCGGAGCGTTACTTTGAAAAAACGGCTGTCCACTCGAACCCGGTGATAGCATCCGCGTGTGACTACACACCGGTCGCGAACGCTCCCTCCAATCATAGAAGGCCTCGCCACGTGTTATTGGATCCTCCGGACCCAATAACCGCGGCAAACGCTATTCTCCCAACTCCAGACCGGAACACGACACACTCACATCACTTTAACATTACACTACACCGTCGCCGCTGGTCTCGGCGACGAAGACCTCTCTTGCGCCCGGCGCCTAACGCCGAGCGACGAGCCACAGATACTCCTCCACCAAGTCCACCGAGTAACCAGAACGCAGCACCAAGTCGAGGTACGGTTTTCCAGGAGACAGCCCTTGGTGCTGGCGTTGTAGGTAACAGCCCAATCCATCTAAATAATGATGTCTCGGGCTGAGCTCTCTGCTCAGCCCACAAAGTTCGGTGAAGTTGTAAAAAATCGTAAGATTAGCAACAAGTTAGTCATTCAAAAAAAAAGAGTGATGTTCAATTTCATGGTCATCTAAAAGAGAGGCTAAAATTTGTTGTGCTCAGTAAAGCGAGACAGTATTTCAAGCCGACCTATCGCTTACAACTATACAAAGCGCAAATTCGGCCTCATATGGAATACTGTTTTCAACTCTGGGCAGGGGTCCACAGTACATACCAGCTCCTTCCGTTGGACCGCATTCAACGTAGAGCCGGGCAATTACAAATCGGCTTGATTCCTAGGCGCTGCGGAGAAATGTTGCGTCCGTCAGTGTTTTCTAACGCGTCTATCATGGGGAATGTTTAAGCAGTTGTTTGGTTTAATTCCAGCCACTGATTTCCACCTTCAGACATCACGACAGAGTTTAAAGTATCATGTCCATCATCTTGATGTGTGGCGATCTACAATTTTGCGATTCTGAAGACATTTCTTACCTTGCACAACACCTTCGTGGAATCAGTTACCGGGGGCAGTATTCCCAAGCGATTACGAGCTAGGGACCTTTAAGAAAATAGCGTAGTCATTCCCTAAGGGTCGGCAAAGTATCTGTGATAGTCCTGGTGTTGTGGATATCCGTGGGCGGCGGTAATCACTTTTCATCAGGTGACCCACCTGCTCGTTTGTCACCTCTTCTATAAAAAAAAATCAAGCGAGTGAGTATTATACGCCGATTTTCTAGACTATCTTAGATTAAGTTCTAGTACTAAAATGTATATTCTATCAATTCTCTAACAAAAAGCTGATTAAGATATATAAGGATACATGAAATTAACGGCGCCGACACGCATTAAGAAAGCAGTAGAACGCTACATTGCGCCAAGCGTCTCTTAAAATAGCTACACAACAAAGTATATGGTTATCAATTTGGGTTCAGGCCTAAGTAACATTTTTTTTTTTAATTTATTGTTTTTGCTGAATGTATATATATTGTATTCTACTGAATGGCATTCAAGCAAATAATTTTTCTGTCATTAACAAATACGTGCTTTTATTTATATTTTTATATTATATTTATATTATAGCTAGTCGTATACTAGCGTGCCGATCAACAGCCGAAATGTTTTTGGGAAAATGCAACCTACGCATATTCTGTTAGTATACCGCCGGTCGAATATGTCTAAATTTCGCAGTCACAGTCTCCTGCCAGTACCAAAGTTTGAATCTTGGAATTACTCCATGTAAGCTGTAGTTTCTTTAAATTATATTTAGTAGACACTAGACAAACTCGACATGGATTTTTTACAATTCTGTAACATAATTTACGTATCAACAGAAACAACAATGGGTGTGAATATAACCTCTGAGGAATCAAATTTATCTTTTTTGGCTGCTCTGAAATATATGGTCAATTTAGTATGCAAACGCATATTTCATTTGTGGCTCCAACCGGAATATCTCTTCAGGTTGTTCCCAGAATACGCAGAGTATCAGGAAAATGGACATATTATCCGGAGCTTCGTCGATAAGGTAAGGTAAGGTAAGGTTCGGATGAGATCCTGTACAGCACTCTATCACTTCGTACTTGAGCTATCTCTCTGGAACCTTTGATTAAAATATACCTATAATTAATGGCCATAATCCAAGATAGTCATTAGCCTCAGTTACTGATAAATCGTTTTAGACTCCAAAAGTAACATACACATCTTTGGTATTTCTAGTAAAGACTTACACCCACTCCCCTTTCATTAGTCTTGTCATACAAATACGCCAATTTCGGAGACTCTTGTCCACCCTGGGACAAAACCCGAGCGATTTGATTGTGGAACACCAACTAGGTTACTCCGTGTACCAGTTTTGTCAATTTTTCATCTGTCATTCTTTCCACATGACCGAACCAACAGAGCATGTCCTTTCTCGTTTGACACCTACACCTTCCTTCAATTCCTCACTTTCTCGACTCTCACTGTTGCGATACGGTCAACGAGCGTTACACTATAATTTATTCCATAATATTGTGATTTTTGTTTCACGTAATCATGTATTTTCAAGTATTTTTGCATAATCCTAAGGTCTAAGTTGAATAAGTTTGTTTCCCTAAAATATCATAAAAAAAACAAAAATAAAACAGATTAACTTTTTTTTTCACTTCACATTTGTTTTCCTTCTCAAATTTTGCCGAACCAAACAAATGACAATTACACATTGACACTATCCGTGAGTATTTTTTAAAATTATGATAAAGAAAGGATATAATATGCTCCATAAACTTTTTCTTAATATATGCCCTGGGTATGGGGAAAAACTATTGATTTTCTCCCTAAGTCTATTCGTGGTATCTATAAAATGAACATAAATAAGGAGGGAAATCTGATAATTTTCAGATTATGCAGGCGAAACGAGAGGAAATGAAGACAAGAAAACAGTTAGACATAAAGAACTTCGGTATGTACCAACAGTAAGGTTTAAAAATTTTAAAAATTACATTTTTTGTGTAGTTACCTTTTGTAACCTTTACTGTTGTACTATTAACATAACATGCAATAGCAAAGTTCTGTAAAATCTTCAGAACCATGTTTAAAATAAAACCACCTGTTAAAAGTCTAGTCAAATATGTGATAGTTTAAGGAAATTACATTTTTTTAAATGTAATTAATTATTCACAATATTTGTAAAATGAGGCCTTAAAAACTTTTTTTAATTTTGAAATATATGTTTCTTTTAAAGAGGTTTTTTGTAGACGATTGTATGCTCTAGATGCAAACATTTGTATGCATCCGTCTGGTGCGTAGATTTAATCCAAATTTGATAAAAATCGAAAGATCAAAACAAAGTTTCCTCCAAGGTCATTTTTATTGAAAGGCATGTTTACAATCATCTGGGACTGGCTGTACATTATAATTTATTAATGCCCTCAAACCTATCAATTTTGCAACCCTACAACACCGAATCAAAGACAAGATATGATTCGATTATCCAAATATGTTTGATATATGTAAGCAATAATCTGATATAAAAATAAAAAAAACTGTTTTTTTCAGATTTATAGAATTATGAGGAAAAGACTTTTTTAGAGTTACTGGTGATTTTGTCGGGAGGAGAAAAAGGTTATAGTACCGTCGAGTTGAGGGAAGAGATCCTAACTTTGACAGTGGCTGGCGCGGACACCTTGGCTGTGGCGATTGGAAATACTTTGAAGTTACTGGCACAATACCCCAAAATACAAGAAAAAGTCTATGAAGAGTAAATTTATTTATTGCAAGCTTTTATTTGACTTACAACTTATGTATGTTTGTCTGGGTGTAATCTTGCAAGTGCAATTTGATCGAATTCCCGTTTCAGCTGAAATGTTGCATGCATGTGTAAATAGGATCTTAATATGGAGCTGGTCTGATGATGAAGACTGGAATGTCACTACAGGAACTCTTAACATGTTTAATATCCTATCGTGTCTGGACTTATTTCATACGTACTTCTCAAGTTTAGTGCTGGGAATAAATATTTATCTATGGACAAATAACACAAAATAACTCTAACTCTACCAGGATCGTGAGGTTTGGCGCTCGATACTCTCTGTCAAGCACATTAGGGATTTGACGTGAAGATATGTATGTATATAATTATTGAGCAAAACAACACTTACACTTGCAAATATTCTTATGGGAGAATACGTGCGAATGAGATAGTAATTTAGATAAACCAAGCTGATTATGTACTCGTAAGTAGAACTTATTAAAGTAAGTCGAATCTATAGACTTAGAAAGTGGACCACTTGACAAAATGTAGCAAATACTGCGCAACCATGTATTAACAATATACGAAATTTTGCGGCAGGTTTAAATAAATGAATATCCCTGGACATCTCACACAAATTGAATCTAACACCAAAGTAAAGCATATTATATGCTTGTGCTATGGGTGTTAATTAATAAATGACAATGAAAGCCGGAAATGCAGACATTTAAATGTTCATCACACAATACCTGCCTAATAATCGACTCCGAGCCTCGTGGTTGGTCGATGTGGCTAGGCGAGTACGCTAGTTATTCGACCAACGAGTCAGTCAAATGGTTTAAATAATATGTAATTTTCAAAAAAAGAATTAAATACATAATATAGTGCAATACGATACATACGATAGAAAAAATAACGAAATTCGGTTTTTAAGGGATGAATGAATGCATCATTCATTTATGGCGCACCAATAAAAATACTTCAGGAAGAAAGAGTCCTGAGGTGATGAAATAATTGAAGAGATTTTTAAAATGGAAAAGGATAACGACTCTGACTTAAAAACAATGTATAAAAGCTAGTGAATTTAATAAGAAAGATATATTACAGGATTCATGAAGTAGTTGGGGATAGTGAGCGTTTATTAGAAAAAGAAGATTTATTACGTTTTAAATATTTAGAAATGGTAATAAAAGAATCACTTCGAATGTTTCCTCCCGGACCCTTTATTGTTAGAAAGGTGGAAACTGATGTTGAAATACGTAAGTATATATATTTTTTAAACGTGAGTATTAGAAATTTCATTAATTGAAAAAATTAAAAATGTACCTTCACGCTTTTATCTCCGAAGTGGTAGGCAGAGATACAACCACTTGGTCGCAAAATGTGATAGGTGGCTTGCCTGTTGCCAGCCGGGCATTTATCTAATCCCAGGCAATGTTGTTTTTTATTAGAATAACGAAAAACACATTTTTAGTTGCCAGAATCGAACCCGAGACCTAATGTACGAGTAGCATTAAAAATATCACACAAAATAAACTATAATACGTAACTAATACATTAAACAAAATATGGCTAAAACAAATTCATATGATTTTAGCTTCCGGTTCAATCTTACCTGCTGGTTCCGGTATAATTGTTTCTATTTGGGGTGTGCATAGAAACCCAAAATACTGGGGTCCAGATGCAGAGCACTTTGACCCGGAGAGGTTCCTGTCTGAACGGTATAGTTCACTTCAGTCCTGTAGCTTCATACCTTTCGGGGGTGGCAGTGATCCGCCTTCTTTCTTTCTTGCTTGATTTCTTTGGCAACTCTTTAAAAGAAAAGATCCATTCTGTTTATTGAATTTTTTTATTCCGGTTCAAACACACACACACACACACACTCGTTTTTGTTGAAGTCTCGGGCAAATATCTTCTTAACCCCACTTGGCTCACCGAAAACCGTAAAAAAACATTTGCCGAAAATTATCAGGATTTAATTTTATTTAAATAACGACACACAATTATCTGAACCCTGCTAGAGTATTGTAGTCTTTGAACCCCGCCAAATTGCCGTTTTCCAATTCTGTTGTTTTTTACTTTTTCTTATTGTTTGTGGCCAGTTCCAGAAAAAATTAGCATGCCCCAGGTATTAATCATATTGAACTATAAATGAAAAAGTAAATTATTAAAGAAATGTTGAATTTCAATAAATATTGAAGAATCACTCATAGAATTGCCGCCAAGAACCAAACTTATGATATCCGAAAATTCATGAAACCCTCGTAACGTCGCTTCTATATATAATGGCGAGCGAATTCTATATAACTTTAAATATTTCTCCTTATATTTTTAACTGATATATCTTAAAGTACATGTTCCTTAAACATTTTGCAAATGCAAAATAACACATTGTAAATATCATGGGGCTTCTTTGCAAGCCTGACCATTGGTAATTAATATGTGACTTACATGTACACACTTAAACAGGTTGTTTTTAGTTATAATCGTAGTCGATACAATTCATTAATATTCACTAAAATTTCTTACAAAATATGTCACTATCACAATGTTTTATAAAGTGTATAATACCACTTTGACAAAACTTCGAAAAAATGAGTAAATTCTTCGAAAAAAACCTTACACATTGTCATTATCACGAATTTATCAATTACATTAGGCCGTGAAAGTGTTCCTTACGTCCTAAGTCTATTTGGGTTGGGTTGGTGGTCATGACCATCATATCCACAAATATGTTCGCGCTTCACTGACTGCCAGCAGTAATAAAATAATCTAGGTTATCCCACTAATGGGAGATAGGATATTGGGTTGCCACATTCGTTAGGATGACTGAAGTATTAATTTATTTGTTTAAAGGTAATTTTTGCATTTAACGGCCAATGTTTTCAAACGCAAATTTTATGACTATGGATACCATTTCAAAACTTAATAATAGTAGTAGTAGTATTTATATATTTATTTATCTAGACCACGTTATTGATGTCATGGATCATAAAATACACCTAAATGAAAAAGAGGCCAAAAATCTATTTGAGAGGATTGGTGGTAACATTTACCAGATGGTTACATTAATACGTCAATATATTAGTAATTTATTTTTAATTTTTGTTTATAAATAGTTGTCAAGGCAATTTACTTTTCAAGTCCGTAAAATGAAAACTATTCCTTTACTTTCAGGGTACCAGTATGCTATGTTTTCCATGAAGGCTGCGCTGGCATCTGTACTCAGAAGTTATAGGGTAGTTGATGAAGAAAGAACCAGTCCGATTCCTAACATTAGAGTAAAGTTGGACATTACGATGAAAGCTGTTGACGATTACGAATTAGTTTTAGAAAGAAGAAAATAAACTGAGTTTTAGGGCTGTCATTTAAGAATTATTAAAATTTATTATTTTATTGTCTGTATAAATCGTTTTGTAATTAATAGGCACAAGTTAACTGAGAATATGCGAGCAAAACAAAAAAATGACGGGTTGCACTCCTGGAGTGCCGACAGAAATGTAAACTTGAATATTAACGTTGTGCATTTTTGATATTTTGGAATGGTTAGGGAATAATTTTGCACGAATTGCTTTAATTACAGTATGAAAGTACTATCATTAATGTGGTAGAATACGATATTCATTTATTGCGCTATCGTACACAAACATGACAAAACGAACATTCACGCAAGCGTCCTGCGCCGTCTTACGAATTTTCGATCAGGTCACGTGTCCTGACGTGAGTTTAGAAGTTTTTACCCATTCCAAAAAAGTGCGCAACACCGTTAAAGAAGTTTTCACTTCAAAAAAAGAATTCATACTAGTATTTGAGCTATTTAGTTTTTTCACGGGAATCCGTTGAGGTATTGGGATAGCATGTCCTTCTTTAAGTACTTATATATAGGATATGCTACTTGTGGGAACAAGCGGAAAAGCGAACAAACAGTCTGCTCACCTAATTGTAAGAGACAACTGTCCTCTACAAGCACACAAAAATGTAAGGTGGTAGTTTTTAATAATGTTATCTATTGGCTGGAATCTTTGAAATATTAAAGTGTTAGTAAAGAAAGTATTCGGGATTGTATAAGTACCCAGCTGGCGATAGATTTGCAACCTATCACATTGTGGAACTAAACAGTACATTCGAATTATAGGAGTCTTAGATATATAGAGATAGTCTTCATAACAAAGGAGTATTGTGTAAGTTTAGTGTACCTATTCTACTTTTGCAAGTTTGACCGCCTCGTTGGTCGCGAGGCTCGGGTTCGATGCTCATTTGTGTGATGAACATTTAGATCAGGCATCTATCATTTCCGGGTCTGAGTGTTTATTAAATTTATTCTAATAGCTATTTAAGTATTCAAATGTATATACACCCATAACACAAGCATATAATTTGCTTACGGGTTAGATTCATTTTGTGTAACTTGTCCAGGGATATTTATTATTTATAAGTAAGCAATAAATATTCCCAGAACTAGAGATTTTGTTGAAGTTTTTTTTTATGATAATGGAAGGCAAACAAGCAGACGTATTTCCTGATCGTAAGAAACTCACGCCTCCTAGAGACACCAAAGGTGGTAATGGTGCGTTGCCAACCTGAGGCCGGGGTGTTAGGCCTCGAGCAAAAGTAAGTTTACCGGCTACCTTACCCTCCAAACCGGAACACGTCATGACGTTATGGCGGCAGGAATAGGTAAGGCGGTGGTACCAATCCGGGTGTGTCGCTGCGAAACTCTACCACCTAGTCAGATGTCACGGTGTTATTGACGGTAAGCCTATGCTCGCTATGCAGATGGTCTATTCTGCAAAGGAGCCCGGACCAACACGGGGGAAAAAATAAAATAAATGTAATATAAGTAAAATAAATGTTCAGCAACTATAACTGTCGTAAGCACAAATTTTATTGTGAGTTGATTACTAAGTTGCAATTGAGACTGAACTTGATAGGATCGTCACTCTACGTAGCGATCCAATAAATGTCTAAGTGCGAGTCGAATTTACCCGTAAAGGGTTTCGTAATTGCAGGCATATACTAGGGATGTACATATTCCGTAAAAGCATCTTCACACCCATATCCCCGAAGAGGTAGGCAGAGGCACAATCAGGCCACCTACGACTAGCCGAAGACACTAATGCCCGTTTTCACCAACTAACACCTAAGGATTCCCTAGTTAAGTGACTCTTAGTTTAAAAGATCCCCTAAATCCAACCCTTACCTAAATTCGTTTTCACCAAGCTAAGTGTTACTTCCTTAAGTAACTCTCAACTAAGTGACGATTTTTTATTACTGTTCATGTAAACAAAAATCGATTCTGAATCGATAAGTGAATTGCATCGTTAAATATTAAAATTATTGGATAAACAAGTAATACATAGAACACAAATATTGTTTTTTTTTAAATTTTCAGTTACATATCTTAGAGATTATTATTTGTTTTAATATATTTGGTGCTTGCTTAAGGCACAAAATGCGCATACTTTTGTCTTAAGTTTCTTAATATGGCATTATAGCTTATGTCCAGCTGTCAATTGACAACTACCTAAATTTTATAACAGAGAAACGTACATTGAATTGTAATATTGATGAAGCTTTCGATTGTTCGAATTTAATTACAAAAAACTCATACTTAGTATAA